>JALDNG010000109.1:985000-1190000 GCA_024349245.1 Neodontobutis hainanensis
CTTAACTTACAACTTAAAACTCTGCAAGGGTCCAGTGTATCGCCCTCTGTTTGAGCCATAAAGCCTGTCACTCTCTTAATGTCTGTTTGTCCAGAGGGCAGTCGAAGCCGGTTGAACAAACTCAGAGTAAGTTCTGAGTCGATAAAAACAAACATATTCAAACTGAATAACTTTGGTTTTATCTGTTTCACGACGCTGATTATCAACTTTCTCTCTCAACTTAGGTTTAAACCCTTAACCAATAATTAGTGGGCGTGTCTGTGCAGTGAACAGCCAATAGCATTCAACCATGAGGGAAAAGGGGGCGGTTCTGTTTCTGCAGAAACAGGAAACAACATGGTCACAACCAAAAACAGGAGAAAAAGGCAGACTTTATAAGTTTTCAGATGATGGACCACCTTAAAAACTAATGGCCTCGACATATTTCATAGAAGTGTAAATTGTTTTGACAAGAAAAGATTACTCAAAAATATGAAAATAAATCAAAAACAATTTACACATTTTGTAAAAAAAAATTTAAAATATAGTAATATAAAAATATAGTGACAGCAAAATTTGATTAACTACATTGTTCTGTGCAGAGGTTAAAATATCCTGGAAGGTTCGATGCAGTGTCAGATCCATGACTTTGCTCACATCTGATTGGTGTACTTTGGTTTTACAAACTCTAAACCCAAACCTAAAGCTGCCCCAGAGCAGGGCAGCTGTGTTTGGTTTAAGGCCATGTCCACACGGAAACGGGCTAAAGCAGATCCGGAAAGTTTTTTTTTCTTGAATGGCCGTTTCATCCACACGTTTTGGAGCCGGAATATAATCAGTTCTAAAACCGGGTTCCAGAGTGGGAAGAATTCAAAACACAGATGCTACTTTAACTTTCTAACTTTTGCCAGTGTTCTTGGATCTGGTGTAAGAAAGTTCGAAGGCAGAAGCATCGTCGCTCTTATTAAAGTACGCATTGCGTAGTTTAGTTTACTGTCTTGTAGGTTAATCAAGCATCGACTGCAGCTCGTAAACAGAATTATCAGTAAAACTGAACAAAGAAAATGGTGAGTGTGGTTTTCATTTCCTTAAAAGAGGGAAACAGAGTTAACCAAGTGGAAAACACCATCTAGAACCTGATTAAAGCTTTCCACTGTAATAATGAGATCCATCCCAATCCCTCTCACACAGGCTTGACTTCACCGACAACTCCATCTGAGGGCTTTTTAGGAATCAGAGTTCAAGATGACTCCATTTTAGACACGTCATTTAAATTAGTGTTACTGCCTTTTAACCCCTTTACTCAGTGTGTGTGTGTGTGTGTGTGTGTGTGTGTGTGTGTGTGTGTGTGTGTGTGTGTTTAAATGCAGAAAACTGGATTTGTCTTTGAAATAAAACCAGTTAGACACTTATTTCACACAGAAACACTAAATATGAAGATTAAATAGTCTCATTATTGCAGCATAACACTTGATTTAATTCACATATTGCGGCTCAGGTTGTTCTTTCTTTTTTTTCTTTTTTTTTTTTTTGCCGAGCGTAAACGGCTAAAGCTAAGAAAAGAAACCAAAGGCTAATCTGGGGCTAAGCCAGTTACAGCAATCAAACGGACAATTTCACACTGAGAAAATGAGCCGGGTCTGAGCAGAACTATGTCAGTGTTTCAGAAAAGCTGCTGTGAAAAAGAAAGACCTGTTGAAGTCATTTAGTCCAACAACAACCGTAGGTCTTTTGTCCATTCCAAAGTGGTGCCAGAGTCGATGTGACCAGGAGTTACTGATCAGACAAAGAGACCCAATACACTCCAACGAAGAGACTCTAACGTGTTTCATGGTCGCCATGTTAAGATCTGTCTGGATTCTTTCTTCAGTTACATGTCAAACAGAGCTCTTGATTCAAAAGAGAAGTCATTTTAAAGCGAGTAGAGGATAAGATGCACTTGCTTTACTTGTTTTTTTTGGGGGATTATTATTGCTTTTTGTTGCCGCTGTCCAAGTCTGAGGAGGATTGTCCAAACCCCACTGACACTTCTGACCTCTTTTCCTCTTTTGGTTGACCTCATGATGTATTCAAAGGTGAAGGAACAGTGGTTAGGAAAAGAACTAACTACTGTTCTTCAGCCATAAACATGTAGCATGAGTCTAAAACGATCCCAATGTCAAGCTCCTTGTCTCATTTCTCAACAAAGAAAGTCAAAATGCAGCAAATTTTAGTGACTTCTGTTTCACGTTGTATTTCACCGAAACACCGGAGCTCTTTGGTTCTTCAGTAAAGTCAGATGCACAGTGTTTTATGTTGGATTATTCTATTGTTGGAAATGCTGTTTAGTTTGGGACAAAGGGTCAAAGTTGAGAGTTTAGCTGTGAAAAAATCTTTCATTTTTATCCATCAAAGGAAGAACATGACTAACTACTGGAATGAGCATAAGCAGTGTCCCGGTAAATAGATACAAAAGTTTGTAAAGTCACCTCTTAAGGTCACAATGAGCTCTGAGATAAATGAACAAAGAGTCAGTGATGACGGCAGCCTTTTCATTTCCACGTCCTAATGAGAGACCATGGCTCCCGGACTACATCATTTAAAATGGATTCTTCGAGTGTGAAAAGGCTCTTCAGTCCAATAAGTGGCTTTCAAACAGCCTCTTCTGTTTCAGAGACAAATCCTGTTTTCAGCTCAAACTGCCTTCGAGACAAATCCCTTTTTCTGCTTCAGCCTCAGACAAAAAGCACTCGTCTCATTTCCAAGAGCCGCCTGTTGCTCGAGATAAACCGGGACGTTACATTTCAGAGTTGTCCCCTCTTGTCATGTACTACGTCTAAATGAAAACAGGTCAGGTTTTAGCTCACGACACATTCTCAGTCTTTAGTACAACACCATAACTGACTGTGACGACTCGATCTGCCTTTTCTCCAACGTGACCCGCTCTGCCCTCGATCTGTTCCAGGATCTGTGTCTGCGAGGCTCTCGAGGCTCTCGAGGCTCTCGAGGCTGGAGCGCAGTCACAGAGACTGGAGGTAATTGAAGCAGGTAATTAACCAGCGCTCAGTACTTACCAGAGACAGAGAGACGAGAGGGAACGGAAAACTGAGATACAGGAAGACCAAGGGAAAGAAACAGGTTTAATTGGATTTGAACAAGTATTAGTTTCCTTGGACCAGGTTTGGTTTAGTTGGTTTGGAAGAGGTTTTAGCTGGTTTGGAACAGGTTTTAGCTGGTTTGGAACAGGTTTTAGTTGGTTTAGAACAGGTTTTACCTGGTTTGGAACAGGTGGAACAGGCTTTAGCTGGTTTGGAACAGGTTTTAGTTGGTTTAAAACAGGTTTTACTTGGTTTGGAACAGGTGGAACAGGCTTTAGCTGGTTTGGAACAGGTTTTAGCTGGTTTGGAACAGGTTTTAGTTGGATTTGAACAGTTAAACAGTAACGCTCACATACAAACAGAGTTAGGGTTGGTTTTATTTGGACATTACAGAATTTAAAACTACAGATAAGTCCACATTATTAGCAACAAAACCTTAAAGACCTTTTGCTCTGGATCGGCCTCTGGTCCAAAGAGTGGATAAAGCGTGAGATCCTTCAGGTGAAAGATGGTGGTTGTACGTTTTACAGTCTCCAACAGGAATGCACCGGGAAATGTCTCATTAACGCGTCCACAAAGGGACAAGCACCAAACACAACAAAGACAGAGGAGAAATAGAAATAGAAATACAAACGCTCTGGAAATGGACTTTGCTGCTTTTGAAAAGAAGTGAGAAAAATGAATGGGTTGAACACAAAGCACTAGTTTCTCATGAATGGGACAAAAAGTGAATGAAAGTGTGGAACGTTGATCGTGTTTCCCAGAAGATAGGATCTCCGTCATCAGCTCTGCTCAGGTTCCCACGTCACAATCAGCCGCACGGCCATTATCTCATCAACTACACACTTACATCACCTCCGTGTTTAATCATGTGACCCCAGAAAGAAACAGGAAGTAGTTTGGTGTTAGAGGTTAGGTCATCCATCACTCAGATATAATCACACGTCGACAAATGGTCGCATTAAAATATGGAACTGTTTTCATCAGGCTGTGTGGAGATATGTAACTGCTTTTGGAAAAAGTGATTTTAATGCACTGCTTTTTTAAAACATTACAGCATTCAGGAATCATTCGTCTGACGTGTTTTATGACCTTTAATACATAACTGAAAAAATAAATAAAAAGAATGAATAACCAGTTTATTTATTCAGTTTGTGTTGCTGATAAATGACATCCAGTTTTAATTTATAACCTGACTTACAACCTTCTTTTTCAGATTTATTTTCCTTCTAATTTTCAGAGTCACCTGTGTCACATTAGCAATCACCAGCTTTGTGCATCTTCCAGTCTTTCCGTCTTCGAGCTGCCAGATTATTACCGTATTGTCCCTGTGTTTTTCCTTCATTCTTCTGACTTTCCTTTTGAGCATTGTTTTCTTAAAAGTTCCCTGTGTCTACCTTTTGTTAAGTTTTCCAGACCTTGTAAATGACACGAGCACAAGAGTCGATTCTCTTCCACGATTTAAGCTAAACAAACTATTTTAGACATTTTTTAAAGTTTTAGTCTATAATTTTATAATTATTGATGAGAGTAATTTCCTCTCATCAATAATATATATATTTTTTATTTTTATTTTTACTTTTTGACTGTTTTTCCATTTTATGATATTTATGATTAAATTTTTAATTTTTTCACCTTTTATTTTTACAACAAAAAAATGCAAAAATAAATTCAACCATTTCCTGATAAAAAAAAAAATAGACACAAACATGAAAGTCATATACAGTCATATTTCTAAATTTTTACTCAAATATATAAATCAGAAGATTTAGTAAGAATCTTTTGTTTTAATGATTTTTTTTTGTACTTTATTATTTTATTCACTGGATTAACTGAATATTACAGACATTTAATAAAAGCCCACTTTTGAACAGATTTATCCAAAGTGTCACTGAGCACAGCGACTGAATGGGTGGATTATGTTACAAACAGAATAAACCTCAGCCTCTCTTTGGTTTTATCCCTGGGGCAATATATAAATGTTTAATTCCGTCGTGTTGTACTTCCAGCTGTTCTTGTTTTGCCTGATTGATTTGCTCTATGATTTAATTGCTTAAATATTCATAAGCTTTTCATGTTCTTCCAAATTGGCTTTGCTTTGTTTTTATCGTCACTGTTTAGACACTGCTTTACTGTAAACGAGACCGAAAAGCAGCCTCTTTCCACAAAAAACACATGGGTGTAAACATAGCTTTACCTTCTTTCTCCAAAAATCTCCTTTATTTCCAATTTTGTAATCTTCACAACAGATTCATTTGACCATTTTATCATTGTGCTCTGTGTTAATAATTGTGCTGCTCAATTCAATTTCATTTTATTTGTACAACAATGCCCCAAGTGGCTTCACAAAAACAAAAGAAAGTGTCTTTAAACCCTCCATCAAGGTGAGGAAAAACACCTGGGGAAACAAAGAACGCTCAGAGAGAACCACAGAAGGAGGATCCACTACCAGGACGGACAGGCCGTGCAGGAATGTGTCCAGGACAGTCAATGACTAACAGTCCATCATACGGACAAATGAAAAAGAATAAAACGTACTATATTTCAGGACTATATCCTCAGGACCAGTTCCTCCAGCTGGTCCTGGGAGGAGCTCAGTCTTTTCTGAGGAGTTGGACGATGGGGCATTTTCTAGAGCTAGAAAAAACCCTGTCACACTGTGCGATCACAAACGTTGAGTGTGTTGTTTGGTCAACAACAGGCAGCTCCAGAGAGTGTCGTCCTGAGTGGGGCTTGTGCGACTAGAGAAGGAAGAAAACTAGGTCTGTCTGGGATCAGAATCAGCCCGTCCGAGTCTGAGGCCATGGTTCCTCTCCTGGTTGGACGAGCGTTCTTGACCCAAGTATCTGGTCGTAGTGTAGAAGGAGCCGAGCTGCAGGGCAAAGCTCTCGATGTACCGGCCGCTCTACGTTGCTTCTCTCACCGAAAAGACACGATCCCGGATACAGGCATCCAGAATGAGTTCTTCCACGAGGTGGCGGGGCGCTCCCTCAGGGACAGGGTAAGGAGCTCAGTAGAGACACTGATCCTCCACATCTGGAGGAGCCAGGCGCACTAGAGAGACACGACTCTCGGCTGGCCTGGGAACGCCTCTGTGTTCCCTGAAAGAGCTGGAGGAAGTGTCTGGGGAGAGGCGAGTCTGGCCATCTCTGCTTAGACTGCTTTCCCCCGACCCAGCGCTGGATTAGAGGTAAAAGATGGATGACAGTCTGGTTATAAAGCTGCAGGATTCTCATTTAATGTCCCCAAAACATTATATGAACACTGAGTTAAAGCAACACTAACAGTAGAACTAAGTGATCAGTGTCTTTGTGTTGCTCTCTGATTGGTCGAACAGTAAACAAACCCAGGAGCTGAGGAGGTGAAGGAGGAAGTACTGACCAACTCCTCCTGATTAAACATTTTTAATTCAACACAAAACAAACTTCTGGTGACAGATTTACCCTCAACAAGAGGGTCCTTTCAAAATAAAGCTTCTCCCCTGCCTCACAGAACGAAGTATAAGTGTCATTTGGTCATGGGAGGCTTTGTATTGTGCTGTTCAGGTTAAAAGCGACCGGTGGCTCTGAGGGTGAACCTGCAGAGCTCAGGAGTGTCTCTCTGCTGCAGTGGAAAAATTCAGAGAGCTGTCAGAGTCTCAGGAGGCAGCCGCAGCATAAAGACACCAGCTGCTCCTGAGTCGAGCAGGTTACAGGCAGAAGAGAGTGACAGAGGGTGGGACGGGGGAGGAGGGGGTGAAAGTGAAGCAGATGGTGAGTGGAGCCAGGTTCATGTTACAGTGTTTACTACACAACTGTCTGAACGAGAGCATGTGCTGGTGTGCAGCTCCATCTGGTGGCAGACTGTGGCACAACAACAGATCCTCCAGAAGGTCAATACAAGTCATGCTTCATCTGGAAATGTCTTAAAATGTGAATTATCTTTGTTGCCTTTGGGACGTCGCCATGTTTTCCAGATGATAAAACAAATCGGTGTTTACTTAAGTTAGGATTCTTCTTTTATAACATATTTAAGACAAGCATATTTCATTTATTTATTCAATGTTTTCTTCCAACTGTGTGTTATGTGTTTGTTTGTTTGATGTCATTGCTGCTCAGAGTAGTTGCCCCTGGTGGGATTAATAACGTCGTCTGAATCTGAACTACTACTAAAGGAAGACACCAAAACAAAGCAACAGATACAACCAGGAAGTAAGATTGAAAACAGAAAAGAACATTATCGGCAGTGTTGAACTGTACGAGCTTATATTCCAGAGGATAATGAGACTCAGAGGGTGTTTTCGAGGAGACCCAGAAGAACCAGAGGAAGTGGAATGTTTGTGTCTCTAGATCATTACTCGACCCGTACGATGTTGGATCCTGTCGATGGTGGACCAAACCTTTTCCCAGACCCTGTTACTGTAAAACTGTCTTATGTCAGAAATCACAAAACACAGATGATTGTTGCTTTTTTAAAGAGCAACATTTGTTTTCAGATTTATTTTTGGCTACTGAAGCTACTGAGTGCTTGATGCCGCCATGTTTGTACGTGTGTGTGTGTCTTTGAGGGGAATAATATAAATTTCACGGTGGCTGGATGCTTTTAGAGAAGTGACCTGTCGTAAGTAGGCTAGTGGTGCAGCGGCAGCCGTCGCCTGCAGCTCTCCTTGAGTGTGGCTCAGGCCTGTTCTGACAAATACAATACAGCAGCGGCAGAATACAGCATTGTGACCGACACGATGAAGTCTCAGACACAAACATATTTAAACATTCGCCTGGATCTTTGGGTCTGCTTTTGAAGTCTGTGATTCTATAGCAGACAATATTTAAAAGGAATGGATTCATTGTTGGTGATATTGGGCCATTCAAAGTAAAATCTACAGATTTACATTTCAGAAAAAATATTCCATTTGTTCATTTTGTATTTGCTCCAAACTTTGAGTAATCTATGTCCATTTAATCATTGGAGATTTTTAGATTTTTCTGTCGGGTTAAAATCAGGGCTGAGACCAAAAATATTTCTACCAGATAAATTAAATCTTCAGACCTCTGTGTAAAGTTTTAAACCTGAAAGAAATGTGGTTCTGAGTTGTATATTTTTCAAAATAAACTATTTCATTTTCATGATAAACCACATTAGATGATGGTTCTTCAGCGACTGAGCCTTTATCTGAAATGATTTGTTTCTGATGAATTACCATTTGTCTACACATGTGTCTCTGGAGAACATGCAGACTCAGCACAGAAAGACTGGGCCTGGGGATTGAACCCACAACCTTCTCACTGGTACTATCCCACTTTTTCAAAAATCCATAACATCATCAGCCTGTGGCGGATGAAGCCTACACGCCGAAGTATTTCGCTTAAATCAAACCAAACTAAACAGTGCTGCTCCCTGATTTATCAGAAGTCATTGACAAACCTCAAAAGGAGGCGGGACTTCCTGCTTTCAATCAATGATGTCACAGGGACAGGTCAGTTTTTAAACCCCAGAGCTTTTGCTTAATTTTGATGCGTAATGCCACTAAAACCTGTTTAATGGTTATCGCTTTGGCTTTTCCTTTCCATTGCTGCAAAAGAACCAACAAAGTTTGATCAGAGGAATGATGGTGTTAAACAAGTATTTTAACGTCTTTTAAAACTCCAATGAATTAAGCAGCTGTCGTAATGTTATGGCTGATCAGAACAGGCCTGTAAAGTAGAAAACAGGGCATTAGAGTGTGGCTTTTATTAATGTTCAGTTCAGTGGAAACAACGCACACATGATGTTTCTGAAGAGCCACACACACACACACACACACACACACACACACACACACACACACACACACACACACACACACACACACACACACACACACACACAGAGGAGGCTGAGTTAAAGATGGAGCGGACGGAGGAGCAGCATCGTCGCGGCTGCAGCAGCTGTTCCTCCTGAGACGGAGAGACACACTGGAGAGATGGAGGAGCAGCCGTCCCGGACCAGGACTCTCCCCAGACTCACCTCCCGGACCAGGACCTCCAAGGAAACCAAGCTCCGGCTGCGGGTCATCTTCTTAGACGACAGTGAACGCAGCTTTGAGGTCGAGGTAGGTTCAATCTTAGAATGAAATGGATTCTAAATCCAAGACTTTTTGCTAAATTCTTTCTCAAATATATGTTTTCAGATTAAAAGCATAATTTAAGTCTGGAAGTGCAGCTGAGCCAAGACTGAATACTTACAGGACATTTATTATTTATTGGGTCATATTTAAAGACAATAGGCACAGTTCTCCCTCCATAACTTGGTCACATGACAGATCTTCAGACTAAATATAACAACGAGGAATACTTATTTTACTTGATAAAGTCTAAGGATTGACATTAAATGTTCTTTGAGTGAGTAAATATAAAGAAACAAGGCTCTTGTAGGAGCTAAGTCTGTTTTAAAGACTGAACCAGGACTTTTCTTTAGACACACCACATTTTGATTTATTGCTTTGTTTTGAGAATGATTTTGAGGCGAGTAAATGTTATTGCGATACAGATATTGTCGTTGATAATATATTGTGAAAGCCTGTGCTAAGCTTTATAAAGTACAAGCTTGATATACTTTTGTGAATGGAGGAAAACGTAGATACTTTAAACGGCACAGTTTTCTGAAAAAGCAGAGGCCTCGATCTGAAAAAGACCAGAGAGCATTGTGTTTGTAAAGCCCCTCCATTTCCCACAAGCCTCCGGGACACCACGTCCACGGCCGGGACGAAGGCAGAGAAACGTAATGTGAGACAAGCGGAAATATTCAAACCCACGTGCAACTACAAATACAAATCTAAAACAAGTGTCAAAAGTGAAATACAAGCAGATTTACTGAGCTGTGAGTTAAAAAAAGGAAAAACAAAAGTCAGAAAAGGAAATGGTGTCTGTCTGACCTCAATTTGCAGCGCTTCAGGCCAAAACCCACATTAAACGATAGAAAGAAGAATAAAAGATCTTTTTAGTGAAAGATAACAGGCCATACATCTCTAATATCTGTACTTTGAGTGATTAATCAAGAACAATTCAAGACCAAGGACCTCAAAAACGACATAAATAAATAACACATTACATTATGGCCTGTTCTGCATCTAAGACCACTTCTGTTGCATTGTGGGAAACTGAGTCCACCAGAAACATGGACAACATAATCTTTGAGAGGTTCCATGTACTGTGCAGTTGTACCTTTTTATTTTTATCCAAAGGGGCTGCTGGCGTCCGTTTGTTTGTTGTGTTTAATGGCTCTCAGCTGCACTGCTCCTCCTCTTCCTCCTCCTGTTCTTGACACGTTAATGAGGGGTGTCCGCTGACCCCCTACGAGCACTGAACAGGGTCTTTACTCCCAGAGCGCTGCACAAACAGTTTCTGGGTAATTAAACAGACAGGAGACCGGCTACAAGGCGGTTAGAAGCAAACACTTTACTTTTACATAATATACTGGATACTGCGGTTGAGAAGACGTTTTTCTGGTGCAGCAGGTTGAGGCGGTGGACTTACCCGAGGCTGTAATGGAGACTAGCAGCTCAACAAACAACAAACCTAACCTTTTGAACTTACAAACAAGCACAGGGCTTTCATATTTGCAGTGGTTTTCTTGGATTAAAAACGTGAAAAAATGATTCACATTGTCAAGTTTGGAGAAGCGGAACAATAATGGATGACAGAAGGGGCATCGTATCCAGGTGACCATCACACCAACAGGTTTAATCCAGGTGACCATCACACCAACAGGTTTAATCCAGGTGACCATCACACCAACAGGTTTAATCCAGGTGACCATCACACCAACAGGTTTAATCCAGGTGGGATCACACCAACAGGTTTAATCCAGGTGCCATCACTCCAACAGGTTTAATCCAGGTGGGATCACACCAACAGGTTTAATCCAGGTGACCATCACACCAACAGGTTTAATCCAGGTGGGATCACACCAACAGGTTTAATCCAGGTGGGATCACACCAACAGGTTTAATCCAGGTACCATCACACCAACAGGTTTAATCCAGGTGACCATCACACCAACAGGTTTAATCCAGGTGACCATCACACCAACAGGTTTAAGAAGGAGGCAAGCCATTTGGATGAAGCCTCTTTTTTTGTTGTTTACCCCAGACTCAACATTAGAACTGTTTTGACAAAGACGAGGCTAAGTGCAGCACCCGACTGAAGACCTCGTCCACCCTTCAGTCCCACTCTTCATCTTTTTTAACAAGTTGTAATAAAGCCATGTTTAAGCCACAGAGCTGCTTCTTTTAAACCAATCCTTTGAAGCGTTTACTTTTCGCCTGGTGTTAGAAAAGCGTTCAGTTCAAAGACTAATTATCCAAATCTTTAACTTGGAGTTAATAAGAAGTGAGCCTCTAGAGACTTAAGCCACTTTGGTTTAAGAACATCTCCATTAAAAAATCCAATTATCCTTTTTCTCTCTGTTCATTTCCCCCTCGTTTTAATTTCTCGCAGCAAAAAGTTTTAGGAATGGAGTTCTTTAACAAAGTGTGCGGTCATCTGAAGCTGCTGGAGAAGGAGTACTTCGGGCTGGAGTTTAGACACCACAGCGGCCATTACGTAAGAAACATTTAAACATTTCACTGCAGTTCCTTCTCGACTTTTCTAACGGGCTGGTTTTTCAGGTTTGGTTGGAGCTGATGAAGCCACTGGCCAAACAGATCAAATGTAAGTGTAACGGTGCTGTGTGTTTTTAAACCCGTTTGAGTCTAGTTTTGTGTTACATAATGAGGAAGAGACATAACACAAGGGTCTCTAAGTCTTAATAGATTAAACTCCTCTGTAGACTTGGAACTAAATTAGTACCATATTAATTTTCTACACCTCACCCAAGCTTACAATGTCAATGACATATTTTCTCTCCTTCAGACACACATGACCTCTTCTTCAGGTTTATAGTGAAGTTTTTTCCTCCGGATCCGGGGCAGCTCAAGAGAAGCCTCACCAGGTAACGCGCTTTTCTCGATATCGTTTCTTACATAAGACCTATATTCCCTGTTACTGACTGACTGTGTTTGTGCAGATATCTTTTTGCCTTACAGATTAGACAGGACTTATCGAACGGAGGACTGACCTGTAACGACAACAGCGCCGCCCTGCTGGTCTCACACATACTGCAGTGTTAGTACAACAAGTTGAAATTGTATTGTGCACTTAACTTAAACACATATTTACTCCACTTTCATCGACGAATCCTAGGTTGTACCCTCCTTATTCTGCCCTCATTCATAAAATCAGACCAACTACTTCTAAACTAAGCAGAGACGCCATGTTTTTCTGAAGAAATCTTGTTAATCATCTGCATTTGTTGTCTGTGGTACAGCAGAGCTAGGGGACTACGACGAAGACCTGGACTGTCAGCATTTAGAGATGAAGCAGTACGTCCCCAACCAGGAATATTTGGACAACAAAATCATCAAGCTCCACAAGAGACACAGGTAAAATCTTTGAAATTACAATGTGAGGTTTACCTGCACAAACACTTAAAGAGAATAGTTCAAACCCAGGATACTCAGGTCCGTGAACACGTTCAGACGTTGTGTTTCTTTGTAGAGGGGCAACTCCGGCGGAATCTGACATCCATTTACTGGAGGTGGCCAGGAAACTGGACATGTACGGCATCAGGCCTCACCCGGCGCACGATGGAGAAGGAATGAGGCTCAACCTGGCAGTGACCCACTCTGGGGTTTTAGTCTTTCAGGTAGTCACCACAAACGGGTCAGGAACACTGCAGAACGATATTTGAATCCAAACATATCCTTTAAACGCTGAACGTTATATGCAAACTTTTAAATGATTTATTTAATACTTTAAAATAAGTTGTGTGTGTTTTGTGAGTTAAATTTTTTTTCCAACATAAAAATTTTGTGTGTGAATTTAGTTTTGGGCAAACGCTAACACTAAATATGTAAACATTTTTGGAGCTGTTCATTTTTTTCTGCAAAGCCATGGAGAAAATGCCAGATATGTCCTTACTCTGTCTAATCTGACTTACTTTAGATTCTAGGTCTAATGCCACAAGCTAAGATAATAAGCATGTTGTATAGCTGAATACTCTTAAATACTACTTGCTTTTTAGGGAAACACCAAAATAAACACCTTCAGCTGGGCCAAGATCCGCAAACTGAGCTTCAAACGCAAACACTTCCTCATCAAACTCCACGACAAAGTTGGGGTAAGGACACACTGTACTGTATATTTAGTGTTTATTTAGAGCTTTTCAGATAAACATTTGTCGTCTTGATGTCAGGCTCTGGGTAAAGACACTCTGGAGTTCTCGATGGCCAGTCGAGACGTCTGCAAGTCGTTTTGGAAAATGAGCATCGAGTATCACGCCTTCTTCAGACTCCCAGAGGAACCCCAGGCTGTTCACAAGACACTGCTCTCCTGCAAGGGCTCCCGCTTCAGATACAGGTCAGACTTCACCTAATCTCACAAAATATATCTTTAATAATGGTAAAGAAAGGTTTGTCTTGGATGTTTTTGAAATTCAGCGGGCGAACCCAGAAGCAGCTGCTGGAGTGTATGAGCTCAGGAGAAAAGAAGGGCTCGTCGTTTGAGAGGTTAGGAATCAGTGAAAACCTTTTCCTCAAACCAACTGTTATCCTGTTCTAACTTTACCTTTACCTTGTGACTTGCCCAGAACTTACTGTCGGTCTGATTTTGACGACAGACAGTGCAGATCTTCTCCTGATCTACTCACGGACGTCTCCAAACAGGTGGGAACCTTGATGCTGAATAGTTCAGACATTAAAGGGAAAAAGAATGGCATAAATGATTAAAGTTGTACTGGGTTTACATGTCAATATTTATTTAGCTGGATTCTAAATATACTTTAGAACAGAATGTCCTCGTTCATCACGTGTTTTATCTCCCTCAGATTTTTGAGCACTCCTACCCATTCCCTCAGTTGACCCGAGCTCTGGCGGTCCAAAGCGACAACGAACTGGACCCTCATCGTCGCGACTTTGACGACTTTGCTTTTAATGGGAATGGCACCAAACGCAGCCACTCGTCGACCGAAGTCACGCAGCCGTTCCGCCCTTTCACCCAGGTCACTCCTCTTTCTCCGTCGCTTTACACTTCGCCCAAGCTACGCTCGCCTTCTACGTCCGTCACGAGGACAGCAGAGGCGGACCTTTAGCAGGACAGGGGCAACAAAGACAAGCCCAAAGACTCGCTGGTGTTTACGCAAACCGATCTCGAAGACGACCCAATCCTCAACCACATCCGGACGGACCTCAGGGATTGGTCCTTTTGTATCCGAACAGCCCCGCCTACCAGTTCCACCCAGTCCTCCCGTCATTCCCAATGGCCACACCTTGGAACCAACATCCTTACTTGTCCGATTACGCTTCGTCATTGGAGCGTTTTCCTCAACCACGAAGACGGAATACGTTGCGATGGACGGACGACCAGCGTTCTATCCGTTAGCCCATGATTCGCCTTCGTTATCGTCACTGAGACGAAATCTACGCCCGTCCGGATCAGGCGGGTTGGGGTTACCCAGAGTTTACCCACCAGGAATTAATGGCGGAAGGTTATTGGGCGTCGGACAAACAGAGGCGGGGCATTACAGCGACGATTCAAACTTCCTGCCGGGTTTGCCTCGTCGTGTCACCAGCCAACCAGACGTCAAGTTCCCGTTCCCTCGAAGCACAAACCCCGCCTCAGAGTTTCGACCCCTGGGATACTACCCACATCTAACGCGACCGTCCAGACCCACCTACCTCCCGCTGAACTCGTCGCCTTTGCCAGAACGGCCCACTTCCTTCTGTATGTTCAGCGGCGCAACCGAAAGCTACAGCGACACAGAGCCAGAGATTTTCTACCCGTATTATTTAGCGCCACCGCCTTTTGGGAAAATGGGACGATCCGCGGGACTCGCCAGGATGAGGTTTTCGTCCGGGAGCCTTCAACTGGATGAGGAGGAAGAAGAGGACGAGGAAGAACAAGGAAAGGAAGTGAAAGTAAAAAAAGAAGTGAGGATTGAAGTTGAGAAGAAAGACGACAAAGATGAGAAAGGTCGATCCAAGATTACCAAGATCACACTGTAGACTTTACAAATGTTTAGAGACGGATCAAATGTTTGGTATAAGTGTGGGTATTTGCGCAAAAAAGTCATGTGACAATATTTGTGTTTCTGTAAATCATGGAGTTAAAAAAAAGACAAACTTTTGTGGGGAAGCCATTCTTTGTATTTTTCTATTCCGTACAAAGTTTGTCTAGTCCCTCATGATACAAGATTTCCAGGAGGCTTGACAAATGGATGCAGATTTAACTGATCAGAAAAACGTAAAAAACAAACAAGTCTAGTTCCAATTCTTTATGAATCAACACCTAAAGCCTGTTTCGTTTTAGATTAACCCTTAGATTGGCTGATGTTGGGCTCAGGTGGAAGAAAAACTGGGTCAGGCTGGTCAGAAAGATCTTCAACATGCTTTGAAGCAGTAATTTTTATGGAATAATGGTTGATGCAGAGTAACTCATCACAGAGATCGGCCTCTTATCTGAAGTTTTCAGAAAAGCTGCAGCTGGTGGAACATTAAGTTGTAGGACGTCAGTAAACGAACATCTATAGAATCTTTAATAAAGGAGGTATTAAAGCTCTGTTCTTACCTCCTTTCCTTAATAATTTGCTCTCAACATGGCGACCCTACTACTTTTGCATTGTGGATAAGGATGTTTTGGGTAATTCTTTCATAAAACAGGAACAAGAACGTCAGTGAACCCAGACCTCATTGTACTTGAGCTCAAACGGACTTTAGACAGGGCCTACCTCAGGACTTTGTGAATAAGATTTTAATTTATGGGATTTTACTGGTTGTATATTTGATGAAATGTGCTGTGAGTTTTATTGAAAGTACATTTGGCTGCTGTAAAATGTTTTGTGTGGACTTTCATTGTGTAATTCTTTTTTATTTCTTTGATTACAGAGGCATTTGTCAATAAAATATCAAAAAGAAATAGCATACTATTTTAACAAAGTGAATAATATGTAAAATAAAAGACATATACACAGGTTTCCCAATCAAACTTAAATATTTATTCATAAAACACAAAAATCCCGCTACAAAAAAAAAAAAAAAAACATGTGTCTTAAATCTTTTCTAGCCCTCCCTCCTTCAAAATGTGTTGAATCCCTTATGAATAATATAAAAACACAAACATACAAGAGTTTAATAGTGTCTTTGGTACAAACAGCAAAACCTCAGACTACAGCTCCTCATCGTCCTGTGATGAATGTACCTTTATAGACGGCCATTTTGTTTCGACTGCTTGAAAAGCATTTGGCTGCAGCTTTAAGCAAACTACAAGAAAAGGGTCAACCAACAGTTTTTCCTCAAACGTACAGAACTTTTGCTGCTATTTGTTTGAAAGCTAAGAGTGGATTGCAGACGGTGTGACTCTTTTCATCGGTATTAGATATACACCAGTTAGCCGTAACATCGTGGCAGGTGAAAGAAATAGCATTTTTAACTGGTTAACATGGCACCTGTGACTGGGTGGGGTCTACAGGAAGCAAGTAAGTTTGAGCAGTAGGTCGTATTGTACGGATCTGACAGAGTAAGAAAAACAAGACTAGCGACTGGAGAGGAGAATAAAGCCATGTTTCTGCTGAACAGGACAGGATGGATCAGGCCGGGACGGTCCGGTTTGGTTCAGGTAACGGGCTTGTCTTTTGTCTGAGGTGCAGGATAGAGTTGATAGCAGGTTCCTACATTTTAGTGGCTCTCTACTTAATGTAGTTCTGCTCATGTTTTAAGCAGTGTAGATAGAGTGCAATATTTGTTTTTATTCTCTAAAGAGTTGTAGGTCAACTTTATTGATCTAGACTAAAGCTTGGTACATACTCTGTAAGAACAGAAAAATGTGGATGTCGTTGTCGGCCACACAAGAAAAAAGTTTTGCCCAGATTAATGTCGAGAACAAGCTGCGAGAAAAGAATGTGCATAGAATGTACTGACCGTCAGACGACGAAGAGAAAGTCTGAAGACAAAAGCCTTTTTGTTTTTCAGCTTCATCTGAAACAAATAACAGCTGTTACTTTGAGTTTGTTCCAAAAACGTATTTTTAGCACCTTTACTGTTTATCACGAGAACAAGACAAAGCTTTATTTGAGAAAACAATATTGCGTTTCTCGTTCATTTCGAGGAGTCTCTGTCGTCCAATCAACAGTCTGCAGTGTTGTTTAGTGACAGTCAGTAATCCCAGCCACGGTGCGACTAAACGGACCTGACCCTTACTGTACAGCTCCAGAGAAAACAGGGCTAACGCTCGCTTTTTGGATTAAACTGTACGATCATTTGAATTTAAATGTTGATCTTGTGTAGTAAATTGCTGGACAAATAACAATAAGTGAACAACATAAACTTAATTTGAGGAAAACAGCCATTTTCTGCCTTGTTTAGTTCCACCTTTGTAACTAGACTGCTCACTTTGTCTGGGACTCATCAGATCCATTTTGAAAAACATTTCTTGTGCAACTCGACACGACCCGATCCAGTGGAAACATGGCTCATCTTTCAAGTCTTAATAAATCTGAGTTGGTTTGAGGGCAGAATGAAAGTCAGGTTGTCATAATGTTCTGGCTGAATGGTGTACATCAGGTATATTAGCGGTACTGCAAAGCTAAACTAATCGCTAATTTGGAACAATAATGAAAATATATAGCTGTTCATTTAAGCTAAAATTAAATAGCCTTTTTAAAATATAAATCTGGTGACACCAGCTCTGGGCCTTTTTAATGAAATCTTGCCTCATAATTGGTCCCTTCTTTAAACAAAATACAATTGTTTTTGTATTAAACTGTAGCTAATGTAAGAATTTGGATCATTGTGTGATATTAAAGTTTGAATTTGTGAAATGCGGAACATCCAAACGTTCTTACACAAACATCACAGAACATTATTAATTGGCATATATCGTTTCTCAAGTGCTACCACAAACATTTCTAAAAGTCATGACACGAAACACACCACTGCGGATGGACCTCGAAGATTACTCTGCCCTTTCAAAATAAAATACAGCAGAAAGATTCAATTAAGGCACTTTGTCGTAGTTTTGAGACAAAACTTAAGCCCTTTGACAAAACTGTCCGGTTTCATTTTCAACATAAATAAAGAAAAGGAATATAGTTGTTTGTTTTTTTTCACCACAAACCTGATTTGGTTTTCAAAGGTGAATTCCCAAAATAGTAGAAAAGGAAGTTCTTCACCCAGCAGCAGTGATTAAATATACATTATATAAAGTGTGTATAGTACATGAAGTGTTTACAGACGAGAGACATCGCGCAGCAAAGTCTCCGTTTTATATTTCCATCGTCCGACAGCGACACGTGACGAAAAACAGTCTCTTCTTTAAATCCTTGTCTCATTTTTACGACTCCCCTGAGATCAGTTGGTGGAAAATCTGAGAGACACAAGATAACAAGACATTTGTTATGCATCAACTGCTTGTATTTTTCCATTAGAAGAAAGAAAACCCTCTCACAAATGTAAACGGAAACTATAAAAAACTACAAGTTTGTGCTTAAAACAATGTTTCTGACCAAAAACCCAAACCACTAGACTCATTGATAAGTTACAAAAACAGTTCAAAATGATGAAATTAATGTCCAGTTTTTTATTTTTATTTTATTTTTTACAGGGAACACAACTGACAATCATTATCCTAAAAATGTAAACTTCAAAGGCCGCCTGCCACTGGTAAAATCTCAGGTGACCAGATGTCCCACTTTGTTTGGGACGACAGCACCTTTAACATGAATTATGTGTCCCACAAACCGAGACCAGGTCCTGCGCTGTAGATTGGCTGTAGATAATTCAGTCCAGTAGTAAAGAAAGTAATCAGCTTTATTTAAGTGGACGGAACAGTTTGATTGACAGCTCCAGCTCTGAGCAAATCGACCTGAGACTCCGCCCACAAACGACTAAACCCATAAGGACTATTCTTAGGTAAGACCAGTCCAGGCAGACTCTCGTTTGGTTTTTAGTAAACCATGTCCCACTGTGTATCGTTTTATAAACACAGAACACACAGCGCTTTGACAAAACACAAAAGACCAGTGGAAAGAGGGAGAACAGAGACGTCAGAGAAAGCGGGACGTACTTGTTGTACCTGGCAATGATGTGTGTGACCATCCTGTCTGTGATCCCGGGACACACCTCCTCGGCCAATCGGATGTTCTTCTCCAGCTCCTCGATGGCCAGCCGCTGCTCAGAGTGTTCTTTGTGCTGCTGCTTCAACTGCAGACAACAATAAAGCTCTCAGGACTCACAAAGTAAACTCTCGGGTTTTATTCCCGACACTACAGACCTCAGTGAAGACCGGAGAGATGACGGTGGTCAGACTGGCAGATTTACTGATATGATCCTGGGCCTGGAACCAAGAGAAATAAAATCAGTGATAATACAGTTGTTAGGTTTTAATGCACTGACTACTTAAGTGTGATAAAGATAAAGTGTACTGACCGTCCCATTGAGCACTTTCCTTCCCTCTGGTTTCTTCTTTCGGACCGTCGTGAAGGACCACTCGGGCGACTGGCTGTTCTCTTTGTTACTCGACTCACTGGAAACAACAAAAACACATCTTATATACGTTTAAAAGTGTTGAAAATGCATTTTTGTAAAATACTGTTTAAAAGCACATCAGATACTGCCAGTATAGTTGTAGTATCAAGTAGAAGTGTTAGTTTTTTTGCATATTTTTCCATTTTGTTCAAATATAACTCTGCGTACAATACTTAAAGTACAGAGGAGGCGGAACAAACCTGTCAGAGTCGTCGGAGCTGTCGTCGCTGTGGCCCTCCTCCTTCCACCTCCGGTAGCGGTCGATGAGTTCGCTCAAATACGATGTCTTCTTGCAGTGTTTGACGATGAACCTGTGCTTCAGGAGCTCTTTGGCCGTGGGACGCTGCAGCGAGCGAGGACACAGTTACACATTCAGCTTGAGCAGAGAATATTTATAAAGGTTTGTAGATAATATAGCGTAAAAAAAAAACTGGTAAAAACAGTAACTCAAAAAACGCAGTAACTCATATATGGTGCTTTTAGGTCAGTAATGACAAAGTGTTTGTAGCACATTTAGAAACATTTTGTCATAAAGAAACATTGTCTACATTTAATTACATTGTTCTTTCTTTTTAAACGTTTGATTTAATGGAACCAAAGGCAGGTCTAAAAAAACTGTTGTAATTTAACGTGTGTCCACCAGAGGGCAACAGATCGCCACAAGAATAACAAATAAGAAACTGGTTAAAGGCTTGACTTTTGAAAGCTCAAAAGAATAAAAGGGTTTGGAATGTAAATAAAACATAATAAAACAGAGGGTTATTGTAAATAGACATTGAATGCACCACCACAAACTTAAATTATTAAAAAAATGTAAAACTAGGATTAAACCAGAGCTACACTTAATTTATAAACTATTGTTCCTAGTGTTTGTGCATTCAATTCAAAATAAAGGCTAGAAGTACTTTGTTAATGGGTTTTTATACAAATGGAATTATACAGCATTACAGATTATTGCAAGTTAGCACAAAAGAGGATCAAGGCCCCTCGAGGTACGACTTCTGAGGTTTAAGTCAGACTCATGGGTGCCTCACTAAAAACAACCCTACAGTAGTGAGGTGTTTCTTACAAAGGCCGGGTCCTTGTTGAGGCAGGCCTCTGTGAACTCTTTGAAACTCTTGGAGAAGTCTCCGATCAGCGTCGGAGGAGGAGACTTGGGGATGTGGAACAGGACTCTCATCGGGTGCATGTCCGAGTTCGGAGGCTCGCCTTTGGCCAGTTCGATGGCGGTGATGCCCAGAGACCAGATATCAGCCTGAGGAGACACCGGAAACACAGGAGGAGTCAGAATGAGGCTAAATAAGAACAAATGTTTAAGGTATATTAGAGTTACAGAAGAAAAGGTCATCATTTTAAAACATGACTTTAAAAACTATGTGACCTTTCAGAGTAAAACTAAATTTACAAACAATACGCAGCAAAATAAGTTGAGAACAGTTTTCAGCAACAATGAAAATGTTCTGTAGCTTAAGCCTCTGTTGCTAGTGATGCTAATGTTTGTACAGGTTCACTTCATAAAATTGTGCGACAAGCATTATACTCTGATAAATGATATCTTTATATTATGCAGCTTTTTCCAGACTTGGCAACGGTCAGGCATTCAAACTTCACTTCTGCTAAAGTTTATTTTTCCACAGCTGATCCCACGGTTCATTATAGGAAAGTGTTAAAGTGTTAAAGTGTCTCAGCCCTGAACACATTTTTGGGGAAAGATTTAAAAATATGGCAGGACAGAGCTTCTGTCCTGCCAAAAACATGGTCCTATCGAAATTAAGTTTGTTGCAAATGGACAACATTTGGCACACACTTTCCTGACATGACCCTGATCAAAAAGGTCTATAGGACCCATAGGCTATCCACAACCCTGTTGCCACGGCGACAGTCCAAAATCTGTACAATGCCATATTTTCAAATGGATACAAATACATTTGATTGGCCAACAACTTGAGGTTTATTCAGGACTTTGAGGAAACAGAGACGACTCCAGCAGTGGGCAGCGTCAGAAAACGACCAATCATTGCCACTTGCAGCTATTTTTGTCTTTTTACTTTTGTTATTGCTTCACTTTGGAGCTTATTTCTTGATTAAAATAATTTAACTTAAACATGCCACTGAAACATATTCTACTGTGTTGGTCTTCTACTGTTCCCAGTTTACTTCCCTAAAGCTGCATGTTGTGGTGAAGGTCAGGTTTGTTTTTGCAGCAGAACTCAGTCGGTGAGAGGGGGGGGGGCAATTGTCCTGTTTGTTTAACCATATGTCGACCTGAGTACGACACACAGACACACACACACACACACACACACACACACACACACACACACACACACACACACACACACACACACACACACACACACAGACACACAGACACACAGACACACAGACACACAGACACACACACACACACACACACACACACAGACACAGACACAGACACACACAGACACACACACACACACACACACAGACACAGACACACAGACACACAGACACACAGACACACACACACACACACACACACACACACACACACACACACACACACACAGACACACAGACACACAGACACACAGACACACACACACAGACACAGACACAGACACAGACACAGACACACACACACACACACACAGACACAGACACAGACACACAGACACACACACAGACACACACACAGACACAGACACACACACACACACACACACACACACACACACACACACACACACACACACACACACACACACACACACACACACACACACACACACACACACACACACACACACACACACACACACACACGTCCCTTCTCGGTTTGCCGCAGAGAGCATGTGTTGGAGCAGACGTTATCTCACGAGCTCCAACACAAAGACGGCAGAGTGCAGTGGAGTCGCTGGGGTCGCGTTACAAGGAGCCTCGGCCGCCGTTTGGCAGTTGACTCTCTGAGCGTCATCACGGCAGAGGCACAGTGAGCATATGGTCACTGCTGCCGGCCGGAGGAGGGTTTAAGGGAAACACACAGGAGGGTTAGGCTTTCATACAGAACAGCCTGAACAAGTGAGAGTGTGTTTAATATAATATTACTTGGATCAGAAGGGGTTATAGGCAGAGTGGGAGCTCATATGTAGCAGTGGCATTACTGTAATGGCATCACAGCTTTCCTTCCTATAAAATCTGATTTAATGATGTAAACCCTTTCCACAATCAGTGTGCAGTTTCACTTGTGCAATATTTGTAATATGCAATACCAGTCACACAATCTGCAATTTACCCTTGTCTGACACTATTTATATCAGTGAGAAGAAAACTAACATAGACGTAGATATCTGCTGTGCTGCTGACAAATCTTTAAAATCATCAAATATTGTATTGTTTATAGCTTGTTTTGAATCTGAGAAGAGTCGATCTATGGGAAGAATCATCACAAAAACTGATCCGTGTAAATGTAAACTTTACTAATTATTATATTTGACTCACAAGGAAGTCTCCTGAGAGTCAATGGCCTGGCTTTTATAAAAAAAGAAAACACATTTTAGTGACATTTAGTCCTGACGGTCTTTGATAAGGAACTGTGACTGCTTTGAGAAACATTTTCATTGCCAAATCGATCTTTTGAGACACAAGAAGAAGAACTCACTGTAGAGACTGACTCTTAGAAAATAAGATTGTCTCTGTTTGAAGCATTTTCAGCCAAAGACACAGCTCACACACGTCTCTGAGACACAAACAGAGTCCTTTAAAAAAGCACGATAGTGTGTTTGGTTGTGAGCTGCTCAGGTTAACAGCTGCCTCCGTTTACACAACACTCTCTCAACGTCTGCGAACACACTGGCATTTCAACAAGTCACACTCTGTCTGCTGGCTCTAGACTCCAAATACTCACTTATTAAACCAAAACTCGCCGAGAGCTGGAGTTCATTTACTGAGGCTGTAAATCACTGCATTTCTCCTCGGCTTTTATTCACATTTCCATTGAAAATAATAAATACTTTTGGAGTAGTTTGACAATAACTGGCTGCATGAAAGTGCTTTAGTTGTTGTGTATATTAAGTATTTGCAAGGACTTAAGATAATAATATACAGTGCCTTGTTTGAAAAAGCAGCACCGCCTTTATTCTGGTTTAGTATACTTGCTACTAAACTCCGTACAGACCTCGTCCTGACAGATGCAAATAAAGGAACTTAAGGTAAAGGAGGTGAATGCAAATTAGGTCAAAACAAATCATGACCTGGATAAAAGGCTCCTGCTGCAGGTAAAAATGACTCCCTGCCCTCTTCCACAGAAGCTCACAGTGCAGACAGTGTGTTCGAAACATAGGCAAATGTTTGTTAGTTGCGTGGTTACGGGTCTGTTTATTCAGACAGTGACTGAAGTAACAGAACTAAAAGGATTTTGAGAGAGCAGGGAGCAGGTTTAGAAAAGCTCATTGTCAATGAGAGTAAAATATTAAAACACTCTTTGACTGAACACCAGTGCAAAGAGTCTGACCTTGGAGTCGTACGCAGACTGCTGAATGACCTCCGGTGCCATCCAGAACGGCGTCCCCACGAATGTTTCCCTCTTTATCTGTGTGTCCGTCAGCTGACCTGCCACGCCGAAGTCCGCCAGCTTCACCTGACCGTGCTCCGACAACAGCACGTTAGCCGCTGCAAATAAAGAACACCGTTTTTACTTTAAATGCTCTAATTGTGATGGGATCTTTTAGAAAAGTACAAAAAACAGTGTTGAGTTTAAGTGTAACTGAGCAAACGTCGAGCTGCAGTTCAGAAATCTCTCATTTATGAAGCACAACACGTGGCAGGTAGAAACAAGTTTAAGAGATGTGGATATTTTCCGTAGAAGTGCATAAGCTTAAAAAAGAAATTGTTGCCAAATGTTTGAAAACTCTCTGGTGTCAGGTCACACCCATAATCTGAACATCTGATACTAATCTGATCTGAGACTGTATCATTACCTCAATTCATTTCTTAGTAATAATTGGGGATCAATTTTCTATTCTGCCCGTAAAGAGAAATATGTCCTTCATTATCCATTTCGTAATTGCTTATAAAGAGCTCGATCTAAGACTAAAACTAAACTTAATGAAAACTAAACATTAAATCCATTAATTCACCAAAGGCTCGCGCAGGTGTGTACCTTTAATGTCTCTGTGGATCTTTTTCTCAGAGTGTAGATAGTCCAGTCCCTTCAGGATCTCCTTCAGCATCGTGGCGATCTGTGCCTCGTCGAACGGACCTGCCCTCAACTGCAAGTCCAAGAAGAAAAATAAGAATCATTTACTTTTATTCAAGTCTGTGTGCATTTCCTTAATGTATTTAAAGTTGATCCTAAACTGGCATCACTCTCTTCTTGCCCTGATGATACTCTGGATCAGGTCTGGACTCATCAGACCACACCAGTCTTTATGTTCCAGAGCAGACCGAAGCCTTTCATCCAATGAGCCTCACTGATAAAAGGTTTTCTTTAGGCTTGAGTTCCCTTCACACTGTGTGTTTGTGAAAATGCCTTTTCACTTTTAAACACAGTTCTTCTGTTGTTTTTTAATGATTTGATTTCACCAAACGTTGAAGTGATCACTGATCAATCATTCCATTTTTTTAATAATGCACTGGACAGTTCTTAACTGTGTTTTAGTCGTTTAAGCATCTCGTTGGAGGTTTTCTTGGCTTGATGCCAGTAATGTGACCCTTCTGAAACAGATTAGCATCTTTTGACATGGTTGTTTTTAAAATGAGGAACTAGTCACTGCAGCCGTTAGGGTTAAATAACCTGTTGAAACATAATCATCCGTGCAGTAATTATCCGGCGGGAGGCTCTTACCTACTTGCTGAGTTAAATCCAGGTGCTGACATTTGAATTATGAAACATTTCTTGTTTTCTTTGTTTCTTCATGCAACAAAAAGTTGTTAAATGTTTCTGGTAAATGATTTAAACTTATTTTGCCTGGTCTTACATAATCACAAATACAAAAGGGATGACACAGATAGGAAACACGCTGCAGGCTGTTTATTGTCAAACACACCTGGTTCTGCTTCATTCAGGATTATACTCAAATGTATCACCTTCACTTATGTGTTACCGAGGTTCCAGGAGAAAATCACTCACCTTCTGTTTAAGGTAATCCAAACCAACTGAAAACACTGGGCTGTTATCAACATAAACTAACAGGAAATGATTTAAATATAACCAAATAAGGAGTCATTGAGATTTAACAGAGTAACTAAAACATTATATCTGTTGACAGGATGTGGAGCTGTTAGCAGTGGGACTGGGACCATGCTATTGTGGTGGTTACAGTTTTACAGTAGGCTCTCCTTGGGGATGAATAAACTTAAACTGGACTGAACTGAAGGTAAGCCTCTTTATTGATGTACGAGTACAGTCTGCTCTGATTGGTCCGTTCTTCCAACAAAGACAAAGCTTGTAACTTAACTTGACCCGACCTGTGAGACTTTCATTTCTCATATTGAGCCTCATGTTCCTTATCGAAACCCGATTTCATCTACCTCACTACGTAACAGGAAGTCACTCTCAACATGCATCAAAGCATTTCAAGAGAATTGAGAACTACCTTTTCATTTTATGCTTTCAAAATCTTAGTCAGAACTCACCAAGTCCAGAGCTGAGCCTCCTCCCAGATACTCCATAATGATCCATAGTTTGCTGCCCTAAAAACAAAATGCATTTGACATATTTTCCCAGTGCGTTTTTGCAGCTGGTGTAGTGGACTTCTACAGACTACTTCAACATTTAATGAGAAATGGCTGTACCTTGAGGTATGAGCCGAAGTATTTGGTGATGTAGGGACTGTCGCACTGACTCAGGACGGTGATCTCCTGCTGAATGTCCTCGATCTCATCCTCCGCCTCCTCCAGGTCGATCGTCTTAATGGCCACAACGCTCTGGGTTCTATTGTCGATGCCTTTAAAAACCTACAGTAAAACCGTAACATAAGCTTTATAACGTGTCCAGATTTCTGCAAAAGAACTACTCTAACGGCTACTATAAGAACTCTTTGAATCAGCAATTAATGAGCAACTGTAATGGAAAAGTAATATTGTAATAAAAAACACATACTTCTCCAAACGATCCTTTTCCGATCCGGTCTAATTTGGTGAACAGCTCCTCCGGATCGATCTGAGTGCTCTGAGAAGAAGCGGAAATGCAGTTATTAATCAAATAACTCAAAAATGTATACATAAAACCGTTAGATAACATCGTGTGCCATTGAGTTTAAACAGCTCCTACGTCAGATGAACACTTTTTAACCACTTTCAACAAACTGAGCACTGCTGGAGGAGAAGCACACACAAGTTTCTTTTTAAACACACATTATTTATAATTATTTAAGGTTTATTACATTTGTGAACTAAATTACCATAAGACCTATTGCCGCTAAGTTGTTTTGCCGACAACAGCATGTCCCTGCAGGGCTACCGTAGTGCCTGAAAGCTACGGAAACGTATTACTGTAATGAAATAAAATGATTAAAGTGCGTCTAAACATCCCACTAAAATACATTGCACATAAATATTAATTAAACAAATGGCAGTATAAAAATAAAATGTATGCAAGCCTTCAAGTTACTTTATTTGTTTTGTTTGGGAAGCACACTTATGTTTTTTTTTTCAGCCCCCTATGGCGACCTCACTCTTCGAAAACAAAACAGTACAGGTTTCACTGACAATGTCATTTTTTTGACCCCAATTTCCTGACCCAGAATGCACTGCACAAGACTCTGTTGTGTTGTCACCACACACATTGAAGAAAAAAGAAACACAAAAGAGAAAAAAAGCCTGTAAATGCAGGAGGAAACGACTGCAACAGTTAAAGATAACAGGAAATGAACACACAGCTGCCCGACCACACTTTTATCTCAGGGCCTTTACAACGAGTCACAGCCGTTTCCTAAACTCCACAGCTCTTTATCTGCAGAGCGCGCTCCAACTGTCGCAGATAAAGGACAGGAATGAGGATAGATAGTCATTAGGGGATACAGTTGTGCTTCGAGGAAACGGTCCTGTTGAGTTAGTACTTTAAAGTCTTCCTGGGATTGGGTATGGAAGTATAAATACGGCTCAGGTATATGGCAGTTAGTTTCTCAAATACATTTAAGTAATGTTTAAGTCGACAGTGGCTTTAGAAGTACGCATGCTAATCTCATTGGGCAAATATCCCTTTACCAGTCTTTGATGAGGAAGCACAGGTGCTAAAACCATCTGTGTATAACAGTGGCCCAAGCACCAAACAGACAAACAGGCTGGACTAGACCCTCTGTCCTTAAAAAGAGAAACCTCATTGGTATGGGTCGGGACAGGATCCCACATGGGGCCAGCTTATCTTTTTTCTGCTAATGCTTGTATAAACAGAGCAGCTGAACTCACTCACTCACTGACAGCACAATTGTATATAAATGGCTTTATTGTCCATCGAAAAATGAGATTTGCTAAACTGTTTTCAACCAGTCTCAAAGGTCAGCAGGAAGCAGACAGCACTGCCTAAAATACGTCCAAACCACTTCTATTCAAAAAATCGAGTTCATATAATGTCCACAGAACCCAACAAAAGGACTATTACCCATTTTCTACAACTGCCCAGAGAGGACAAACTAAGCACACATTGTTGATGCACGTTAAGGGCATTTATGAACAAGTGTGCTTTATCAGGGTAATCTACTGTAGATGTCCACAGAGTCGAGTTGTGAAATTACAATCTGCAATGTCAGCCCAAGATGTCGCCAAAAAGTAAAAACTTGACCTTTAACCCATTCCTAAGGTTGTATAACTCACTTTGCTCTCATTGTTTAGGTCCTCAAATTCTGCAAAAATTGTAGTCAGGTCAAATCAAAAAGTTACGTCAAAATGGAAAACTTGAATAGTTATTTTTAGTCCAAGTCCAATATTACTGTATGTTCTGTCTGTTTGTGTCATCAGATGGACTGAAGCGTATGATGTGCAAATGATGCTGGTTCCCGCTGGTCTATAACAGGAACAGAGTGACTGCCCGCAGAGTTACCACACCCAGTCCACAAACAGCGCAGTTACAGCCTAATGACACACAACGCAAAAGAGGAACCACTGAGGACAAGAAAAAAAGGAAGCACACAAAACAAAAGACAGAGGTTTAATGAAAAGGCACAATAAACAAGAGAGTCCCCATTAAAGTCTGAATAGAGACAATAATGGAAAAATAAACAGGACCCTTTTGTTACGCACTAAAGACGTCCAAAACAATACATCAAAATGAAATGCAAGTGACTATACAAGCCACATTTAGAAATAGATTTCCACCCAATTGTGTTTTCCTTTCAGACTCTGGACTTGCTCAGAACAGACAGCCTTCATAGCCTTAGTTTTTACTTTATCTTATTGGTTTTAGTGTAATGTCAATATTTATAATGTCCATGTGCTTCTTATCTTATCGTAGGTTTCTCAAGTGTATCTTAATGTAGACTTTAGTTATTTTGCTAATCTTATTTGTCCGTCTTTGATGAAGAAGCACAGGTCCTAAAACCATCTGTGTATAACTCTGGCTTCTGTGGCACGTGGGGTTTTTTTGTCGATCTGCACAAGTCCAGCTGAACATAGTCCTTAGATTTGTAACTAGTAGCCTTTGGGTGCTGTGGCCTAAATGTGAATATCAAGCCACATGCTAATGTTAAATTAAAAAAATCGATTGACGCACCAGCCCAAATGAGCGGTGAGCTTTTATTTTAACGGCAACTTACGAATTAAACCGGCCAACGGAAACTCTGTCTGAATGAAAATATAAATAAAATTAATAAAATTGCAACCATATGCGTTTTTGAAATTGCATGTGATCAAATTGCGATTGTTTTGGGATTAATCGCACCGCCCAAAATGGTATTATTTATTATTAATGAAAAATCCCAACCTTTCTCTGCTTGGGTTTGTCATTGGTCTGACACTGGACTGAACTGGTTCCATTTTCTCTCTCGATTTATCATACTTTTGGTCTTGATCTGTCAAGTCTAGGTCTTGGTCATGGTCTATATATACGCTCAAGCCTTGGTCTTGGTAAGTGGGGTCCTGACTTCGACACTATCACAAACATTAAAACTGACACACAGGGTTAACTCAGAACATCTGCCGTATATTAGACCGATCTCCCCAAAAACATCCAACAAGAATGGAAAGTCAAGATGGTTCATTTTGAGAAAACAGACGTATAAAAGTATATCAAATTTATTGTTCAAAGTACATCTGTTTTTTTCCTTATGGTTTATTAGCCACCATCTTTTTCTGACATGAACAATGAGACATAATGTGTGTAGCCTTACAAAGCTCCGCCCACATTTAACCAAAACAAAAGATCCACTAAATAACTTTGTTTTGCACGTAAAGCATGTTTTTTAGATATTTTTTTATCCCTAATGTCTTCTGTCTAGTAATTAGATGTCTTTTTACAGTGCATGTTGAGATAAGTGTGTAATAAAAATTTATAAAACACTCGAGTCAAAGAGCTTGTGAAGAAGCAGGATATCTTTATTATGATTTATTGGAGTTATCGGTAGATTAATAGCCTCTGGTCTTTTCCTTTAGAGACTATGGACTGTCTTTGGATTTCTGTGACTTATTTTTAGCTTCTGTGGTTTTGCCGACTGCTCCAGCACATTTTTTACCAGTAATCTATAATTATAAGCTGCAACACCAACACTGGCTTCACAAACCATTAAAGCCTTTCATAGATGCACTGGTCTGACTGGGAATCTGCTGATGTGGCTGTACATGCTGCTGATCTAACGGTAAAATGAATAATGCACCTCACACATCAGGTTAGTTCTTGGAGCCTTGTACAGAAGAGGATATTCAAGGTGATGTTCATAAACACATTCTCAAACAGCTTTCGCAGGCTTGGCACTTTACTCATAAACACAGAACAAGAAGAGCCAAGAGGGAGCGGGGTAGAAGTCATTAAAGCCACGTCTTTCCCAAAGGATCCAGCACTGTCTGGACTTCAGTGTGGACACACGCAGAAAGACAGTGGATTATATGCAGCTGAGTAACACTAATAAAGCAGCTAAAGCCTTTTAACCCCACAATGTTGCTTGTTTATATCAAGTAACTTGCACCGCAAACACATGTGTTTTTCAAACAGGACTGTTCTTTTTCATAAATAACTCCTCCAGTCAATCAGACAGTATCTGTGGAAAAAGTGCTGGACAGAAAAAGAATTATCAGGGATTACTCGACTTAAGTTCTTTTAATAAATGTTCCAAATCAGGTTAATTTACTTATGAACTGACTTTGGACGGATCTTTAAAAAGTACCATATATTTTTTTAGCCCACGTTGGGGGAATTTCTATTCGGCAGCAAAAACCAGGGAGACTTTAACAGCCTCTGTTACAGGTTAATTATTTAAAGAAAGGCATTAGTGACCACTTTTTAAAGCTCTAATCACAGTTCTGATGTATAACAGAGAAGATTCACATTTATTTCTCTACTTTCAGGTGCCTACCCCCCACTTTACACCAAAGCACCACCAGCACCACCACCAGCAGCAGCAGCAGCAGTAAGTGCAGCATAGCTTCATACGTATTACTTTGACCTTTGACCCCAGCGCCGGCGTACGCGTATAATGAGAAACATGCGCGCTCAAAATACATTGGAGCTCTGTTTTTCAAGTGTATACCCTTCCCTCTACGGAGCTACAGTGGGGTAACACAGGAAGTGTCAAAATAAAAGCTCACTAAAACATAGCGCTGGTATAAACTGAGTGAACGTTGCACCAGGGACACTGAGAAGTTATTCTTTGTGGTGGAGATTTACTTTAGGCCTTTAAAACCAAACACCCATTTTATAAGGACACTTTAAAGAAGGAGACGCATGGGTTCTCGGTGTAAATCCGGGGTCCACTCTGCTCTGATTGGTCAGATGGCCCATATTATTGGAACACTGATAAAAAACGTAACCACAGCCCACTTTACAAGATGGCTTGGCTCTTTTAATTCAATGGTAAAACTTATCAACATGCATTGAATGACTTAACTGTGTAACAGGTAGACATTCAGCGAGTGAGAAAAATACAGGATTTACAAGAAAACTGCTCCGTTCGACTGGAATGGAGTGGACGTCTGACTTTGACCTCACACAAGGGAGTTAAAGATTGACCACTAATGTTCAGGTTTACATTTACACCCCCTCAGACAGAGTCGTCCGAGCAGAACACCTGTTTGGAGTTAATGTTTGACCGTAGCTCAAATAATCTGTGTTCAGTGGTTAGACATTAAGGCCGTCTGGGAAACGCAGTTTGAGCAGATGATAAGTTCAAGGAAACAAACGCAGTTCACGTCGATGCAAGCTGTTTATTTACAACATCGTGACATTTGAGAGGAAATCCCTCGCTTTGCCTTTAAGGAAGAGCACAAAAATAGTTAGGCTTTATCTGCTGTGTACATTCATTTACAGACACCAGCTGGGCCCTAGGCAAATATAAAACTAGAATCAACTCAAAACACCAAGTGAAGGAAATGAGCACGAGAACATAAGATGGTTAAAAAAAATGTATTCATGTTTTCAATATAAATGCTACTCATTGCAGAAAGTACATTTCCTGTGGCAGTAAAATAAAAGTTAAAAGACAACAGTTCACACAGAATTCTTATTTTTATCTTATGAATGGTATTTATTGACTTTTATCCTCGAGAACTGTTTGACACACCTCAGTTTTATAAGCATCAGTAAGAATAAAGTAAAACATACTATAAACCATGAAAGAATGAATTTAACTTCTTCTTTTAGTCAGTCTTTATGTTTGCAAGAGGACTTTGGTGTTTTGAGCGTTGTGCGTTTGTAAAACAAATGAAATGTAAAAAGGATTGGCACAATCAGCATTTGCTTCAGCCGACACCTTTTTGGCCAAGTAAGCTTTTTTGTTGACACTTGTTTGTTTTTTTTCTTTTGGCTGAAATAAAGTAATAAATTAACCTAACCTAAAATGAGTAAACCTACATTTTATCGTACAACAACAGCACAATCGTTGCTGTGACTGGCTTTGCACAAGCTCTTTTCTAATTCCTTTTCAAACATGGTCCAACGATGCTGAGGTTTGGACTCGTGGCATTTAGGATGTCACAAAATCTTCTGCGAGCTGTGTCAGGAGCCGAAGGAATTACAAGCTTTGGAAGAAAACTGCTCCACCAGGATCAGGGCCATACTGTCAGTACAAAGATACATCCCATCTGTTAAACTGCGAATTTAATAATTACCAAACCTTTAGTATTTTCTTCCAGTTACGTGGCCCACAGGAGTTAAACGACCTATGAACCCCTTCCTTAAGAAAATAACAATTAAATATAATTTAATTTGTGAATAATGTGACGCTTTTAAACAGATAGTATCATACTTTAAAAGGTTTTAGAAGCATGAGAAAAATATATTAGACTTTCTTTTTGTTTACATTGTGAGAAAAATTATCAAAAAGTAGGTGGGAATTGTGTCCCTCTTATGGTTGCTATAAAAAGGTGTTTTTCTTGCAATGTAAACAGTAATTGCAATATTGTTGTATCGTGATATAATCGTTATCATGAGCCATGTATCGTAAAAGCATATTGTGGAGTGAGATCCAGCTTTAACTAAGATCAACAAAACTGTGTCTGACATACAGTGAAAACAGTTAAAATATATGTTTTTTATAAGGTTTGACTGGTGACTTGTTTTGCTGAAATCTAATCTTTGGATTTGAGGATAAGAGACAGAAAAGAGGCTTTTTGTGTTTACATGAGTAGGTTAAACAGTGACAGAGGCTTGTTTTAAAGATGGACTGAGAAACAGATGCAGTTTGGTTCAAAAGGTCAGAGATTTGGCCTCGACTGTGGAAACTCTGTTTTTACTGAACGAGTGGGGTTTAAAGAGGGCTCCGTTTGTGTCTATGTTAGAGGTCACAGGTCACAGGAAGTACAAACATGAACACAGCTCTTAATGACCTCTGCAGAGACTCATCATGTGAAATTCTCACCACTCGGCCACACTTCCTGATTCTCTCAAAGACTCGACATGACACGGTCCAGTGAGTCAGTGGTTCTGGGAAAACAGCAGCTCCAAGATGTTCGTGTGAATTTAAACGTCTGATTATCTCTCAGTTTAAAGTATTAGTTAAAGACTCTCCAAGTCCCAGAAAGGTATGTGTAATTGGCAACAAAAACTTATCTTCTGCTGCTTTTAGTTTTTTTATATTTGTTAAGGATCTTGTACATTAAGCTCACAGAAAAGGAAAACTCAAGATAACTATTTGGTCATAAAGATGAAGCTGGGCTGTGTTAGTGGTTAACATCATGCGTGCGTTATTCATACAACAACCCGAGCGTCATGTCAGACTTTACACAACGTAGGTCTTCCCAATATTACAACAGGGTATTTTTCCCCAATTCTGCAAAGACAAGTGAAGTCCCATGGGTTCCTGCTTTGGAAAATAATATGTCAGTGGTCACTGGGGAGAGGACAGGTTGCTTACAAAGAGATTGTGCTTCTGTAAGCTTTTGATACAGAAAATAAAAACAAGGGCTATGTATAGTCTAAGAGATACCGGGGCCTGTGCTCTGAAGCTGGATCAGAAGGATCGTGAAGAGACTTTAGGGTTAAAACCTGGGCTTTTTACTTTGGATGGAAGTATAGATTTCATTCAGAGCTGCACGATCTCAGTGGAATATTACAAGACGCTCTGGACACAAAGCATGTTAGATGAGACGGAGTTAAACGAGCAGTTTAATCACAAACAGCATTGTTACAGGAAGCATCTGTCCTCAAGACTTTATTATCAAAGAATTTATGGGGTTTTCAGTCCTGAACTTTGTCCAATCACAGGTCACTTCAGAAAACGTTCTCATTGGTCAACACGGATGTCAATAAGGAAGTAACACCTGCTGATAAAACAGAAAGTGTACAGTGTATTCGGCGCTTGATACGTCTTTTCACAGAGGAACATTAAAAAAGGAAGCAATGCTTAATGAGATAATTGTCGTTCTGAGGGGCGTCTCGAGAGCGTCTCGAGGCACAAAGAAAATCAGGTAGTGCCACTTAAATATAGTTAATCTGGAGTCATGACATTTGCGGTCATTTTCCAGAGTGGATGAAAGAAGGTTTATGATGTTCCAGGAGTTAGACCTGTTTACGTGATTGGTTTATAAAGTGCCAACTCATCCTGTTCTTACATGAATGCGCTGTAGGGCTAACTGAACGAGTGACGCGCTTCATGGTGCCACGGATCCAGACACAGATTATCAGTGATAATCAGGTCGAAGAGATATATCCAGGACAGGATATTTGCCTCTTTGAAATTTAAGTCCATTTACTGATGCACTGTTAAAGCCACAAAAGGAGATCAAAGTTTAATCATGAATGAACTATGTTGACCGTCAGCGTATCCACTACAACACAATCATGGAGGTCATGTGACTGTGGTCCCAGCTCTGGCGTAGGAAAGTGTGAACGTAAACACAATCTCGCAGGAGTAAAAACAACTCGCCCAGAGAAAAACTGAGTCATGTTCAGCCTCGGCAGAAAACCTCTTGGCGGCTGTTCATTTCTCTCACACAGAGAGCGGCGAAGGCGTGTTTGAAGTGCCAGCCTGTGATTATGTCATGGGATAAAAAAGGTGCAGCTGTGAAATTACAAAGAGCTGGGGCAGAAGACGACGAAGAGGGCACTCCCTGACGTTTGTTCAACCATAATGACACTCCTGCGCCTGGATTCACCACAAAGTCTGCGGCATCTATGTCCAACGAGAATGTGAAAAGTCGACGGAGAACGCACCGCTTCTTCTTTAACAAAAGGAAATTAAGACAGATTAACAGAGAGGTTGTAAGTTCCTGTTTGTGCAAATCTGTGTTTATTACCCAAGAATGAGTTGGATCGTAGCTTCAAAATGTTCCCTTTCCACAAACCCCTGTAGAGCACTTCAGGTTAAACAAAGCTATATGTGTCCAGTGAACAAATGCACATCTGTCTGGGGCTCAGCGAAAGGAAAAGCTTAGCTCTATTGGAAAAGGAAATGAAGTTAATGAGGGAGATTTATCAATGAGGCCCAAAAAGAAACAGTGGTGTGGTGTTTCTATACGAGACATAAATCGGATATGAAGAAGATAATGAATGTAAAGACTAAACCCTGGAGTCAGTGATGATGTGGGGCTGGACGTCCTGCTGCAGTAAACATTAGAGACACCTTCTTAAACGCCCAATCAACCGTGACACAAAAATGTTGTGTCAAACTTTTGTGACACATCTTTGCCTTTAGTCATGTTTTAAATACTTTTTCCGGGTCTCTTTTTATTTTAAGTAATGTTGGTTAGCGTTTTTTCTTTTGTACAAGTCATTTTAACCTATTTCTCAAGCATCAGCGTCGCAGAGTTTGAATAAATGCCCAGTGACTGTGACAATCTAGCGTCCAGAATTTAAAACCAAAACTACTGTGACCCACATTTGGATCTTGACCATTGACCTTGACCTTGAACATTTGGATCTTTGGGAAACAATGCTCTAAACAATAAATGCAATGTTTGACAAAAAAAAAACAAAAAAAAAACAGCTGTTGCTAATAAATGTTAGCTTTGCTTTTGGAACAAAAACATATTTTCTCTTTGAATATGACCGTTTATCACAAGAACAAAGCATATTTGATAAAAAAATAAATAAAATAAATTAAATTCAGATTTATGTTTTTTTATCTTCCAATATCACACCTCACAGTGTCTTTTTATAGCCTTTGACCAGCTACGGTAGCCCTGCAGGGACATGCTGTTTATGAAAGAACCCAGTGGATATAGGTCTGATGATAATGGTTTGTGTTTGAACACTGGCAAATCATGTGAATGGTTATACTTAAAAATAACACACTAGAACAACTGGCTTTTCTTTTTTTTGCAAAATGCCAGGATGCAAAAGTAATTGTTGGAAGGTTGACTTGTTTAATATTGTACGATAAAGAAAGTACTGATAACAAATGAAACTTTGCAGCAAAATAAGTTTGAATCCTTTTGAATGGAAAATACGATCGACCTCACAAATATTCTTTTATTTGACCAAATTAAGCAGAAATTAGATAGCTTAGAGAGAGAAGCGGACAGTGGAAAATTGCTAGGACTAAAAATATATAGAGAATATATAGAGCCTAGACATTTACTTCTTCTATTTTTGCTTCAGTTAATGTCCAGATTATTCCTCTGATGTCTAAAAACAGTGCAAAAGTCAACAAATCAACATTATATTTCATAAAGCGGTCTTTATTTGAGCTCAGACACCGCTCTCAGACTCTCGATAAACTGAGAGTCCGACCACAGACATTTGCCGCCGGCGTCGGCTCCACAATAACTGTATTATTGTTAACGGACTGTGAGAGCTTTGTAAATAACAGTCAGCTGGAAAACTTGTGCGACGATGACAGGCTTTGAAAAGTACAGTTCATTTTTATGCATTAAGTCACTTCTCTAACACATCCTTTTAGGGGTTTCACAAGAGCTCTGTCCTCTGTCGATAAGACCTACGTTTGAAAAAAGACAGATCTGAAGAGGAAAAGACCTTTGGATCTTATTATTATTGTTAAAAAAAAACAAACCCTGCAGACAATGTTTTTATTGACTACTTTAAGAATTTATATGGCACCTGAAGGAGACTGCAGTGTGTTCATAAAAACATAAAGGCCTGGAAAAGAATGTTTTTGTGGCAGCTTCTCCTTGTGCCATGACACATACACAGTTTTTATTTGTATACAGTATTGTGTGTTTTAAAGTTTATTATTCAATTTACCATTTTATTCATTCCAGGAGATAAACTGGGACTGACTAGAGACAGAGACAATTACCTGTATCTCAGGTATTAATCCTGTTCTATCAGTTAAAATAAAAATATGTCTAAAAAAGGTGATGAATGGCTTGTCCCTGTTGTTGCTTGTTTTGTTCTTTGGCAATTCTATAATTCCTCTTTTGAACATATTTCCCATATTTAGTGGCAACTTTGTGATCATGATCATTGTGTCATTTTTATGATGTAAATTGAGGGAGGAAAAGAAGTATCAGCTCAAGAAAACTGGCAGGCTGATTGGTATTGGCACTAGAGAAATCCACATTGGTTGATCCCTGCTTTATATCCATTCCAAAAAAGAACTGTCATGTGGGAATTCTCACATTGAACAAAATATCAATGTTGTGTAATTCTATCACAAACCCACAGCATCAATAAGGTGACATATATAGGCTGTATGAAGTATTATATCATGTGCACAACCAGTTTACGTAAATAATGAACCTTTCTGTGGTGCTTTTATCTGAAAAACGTCAATGTACATTTAGTTATTGAGACATTTAAGGGTTATAAGTGAAGTGTATTAAAAGACATGAATCCTTAACACTCTTAACATTCTTATATTACCTTAAATTATTTCTTCACCTGGTAGAGCTCACATCTTCTGACGTTCTGAGCATTAAACTGCCTCAGAAAGCATGAAAAACACTGAATTCTCTGCAGTTTTGTGTAGATTTAAACATGTTTAACTAACGTTGAGGTAAGTACACACTCAAGCTCATTTGCACAGTGTCATTCCACTCTGTCCTGTCCATCTACTGTCTCTATCAGACAAACAAAAATACGTTTAAGATGGTTTTAACAATAAAAAAATGAATAGTATTTTTTGCTACAGAGTTATGATAAAGGGAGGATTAAACTGAGGTAAAACTATTAAGTCACACGACAAAAGCAGTCTGAGTGATAATTACCAGCTGCCCAACAGTGAGAATAAATGTTCAGTGAATCTAGTCCTTCAGCATTTCTCCAGACGACACACAAAAGCATCATCGTTCCGTTTGGCAGACGACACGGTTCAGTGTCGCTGTCGGCGAGGCAGCGGCCTGTCGTCGGGTGTCAGGTGTGTGTTGATTTAAAACCGCCGAGCCCCGCCCAGCTCCTCCTCCCTCTAGGACGACAGGTCGACACACCTGAGAGCCGGCCAAACAGGGCTTAACTCACACACGCCTTTGTATTTTTGTATTGAACACAAGCGGAGCCGGGCCTTTAAACGGCACAGAGTTAGAAAAGGTCTGATGCAAACGTAACGCATGACGTACGTGTGGACAGTGTAAACAGAGGAATTAGGTTAAACAATAGACACCTTCAGTCTCTTTTGGGTTGTATGGGTAGAATAATGTTTACCTGTTGCTAACCCCGCCCCCGATTGCTACGAGCCAATCACATTCCCTGCAGCTTCTGAATAGACTCGGATACTCTGAGCTTAGAAATGTATAGAAACACCTCAGAAAAAGTGAGATTTCTTTAAATTTGTTTAGATTATTGTCAGTTTTACCTTGAATTTATGTCCAACTGAATCAAAAGGTAATACGGACAAAGTCATTTTTATTTTTTTTCTCAATTAAATAGACATTTTGTGAAGTGTTAATCTTTTCACAGTTTTGTTGCCATGTTGAGTGTTTCTTTCTCTTGTGAGGGCTGTTGTGGAAATAAACATGTGGGAGGTTGTTTATTTATTGATTTATTGTAAATGAATGTGCCGGCAGAATAGTTTTGTTGTATTTAAGAACCCCCCCCTCCTTGATAATAACCATAACGGATAAATAGAACTCATTTATTTGGATGGATTAACAGAAAACTACAGTCACGCTACAGTTAAGAGTATTTCATATAATTACCATTTTGTACTTATTTTAAAAACAAACCATGAAGCTTGTTCCCAGTGTCATCGGAGCCATTACCCATTACCTGGGGTGTTATTTGTCTCAAACGCTTACAAGATACAGTCGGACCAAAGATATAATAAAATATAAAACTCACAATAGGTGTACGACTTATAAAAAGCATGTTACGACACTATGTTATAACATTCATGTAAATAGAGACAGAAAGAGATTAAGAAGAAATGTATCTGGATATTCTATTGTACTATAATTATTAAACGATTCTAACAACCCAAAGATTTTACTATGTGCAAATTACCAGGAAATTCAAACCATTGTACATTTTTTCCACAAGATTATCATACTGTTCTGAATCTCCTCCCGTCCCAGGCCTACAGTCGACAGGTAGACCTACTGTAAACGTACACAACCGTTTACACGCTGGAGGGTCAGGACCTTATCTTGTTTCACCCTGAGCTTATCACTCCCAGAAACAAACTCCTCAAATAAATATGGACCACTCCTCAACAGCTTATTGTGAACATATCCAGCACGAAGCACACTTTTAGATGAACACTGGAGCAGTTCAGTGTTTGATAAATCAGACTTTCACTGCCTCCATTCACATCCGAACATGGTTTAGTCTCTGTTGCCTGGCTCCTGGTCTGCTTCTACAAACCGAGAGTGTGCTGACAACTGTCTATTGAACCACATCTATCATTTTAAAACATAATATATATATTAAAAACAGCCAAATTGTTGTCGTTGTTGTTTAGATACACACCAAATACATTCCAGCCTGACAAGTACACAGTGACAAACGAACAAAATATGTTGCTTCAAAGGTTCATTGTACATACATACTAATATAACTAATACTATATAATAACTTTTTCTTTTTTACCATATCAAGGAGCATTTAAATATCGCAGCTCATATCGTTATTGCGATATTCAAAATAATAATCGCATGACATAAACAATGATTTAAAAAAAGAATTATCAATCAAATCAATAGTAAATTTGTGGTATAGACTTTAAATGATAAAGTAAAGCCAGAAAAAAAGTGACTACATAGATTTTTTTTGGTACAACAACGTAGAATTGGAATATTAGTGGCACATTAGTCACTTTTATAATGTATTAAAAGTAAAAAACGATGCTACAGTTATTATTTAGGCTGTGTTGATATAACTGAGGAAGTAAAAGAAACATGTTATATTCTAGTTTGAGCCCAATATAAACCTGTAAAAGTGGCAGAGATGGGCTAGCATGACTTTGACTTGTGCTACTTCTGAGCTTTTTTCCACTTTTTTTCAGTTACGACATAAACACAAAGCAGTGGCTTTAAACGTAAAGTAAAATGGGTTCTTTTTACTCAAAAGTCCTTAAGCAGCGTTTAAACAGGTTTAAGTTGCTTCTGTCGACGTTTAAAGCACATTCGAACCGTGAAAAGACCGTAGGAGTCCACCTTTTTGGCTCACCTGCATACCAGGAACTTCCATGGTTACTTCTTCCAAGTGCCTCTCCCTCCGCCAGCTTTATCCGTCTGCGCCTTTTCACGAGAATAATCCCCAAAAGAAACAGGATCAAATGCAAAAATAGAGATGTTGAAATGTATCCGAGCAGCGGCACAAAAGATAAGGACGATTATTAAAACGCACTCAGACGAACTGAGAGTCGGAGGCAGTAAAAAAAAAAAAGTGTTGAGTAAACTGGAGCCTACTTTGAGGGAGGAGCCATGAGTGTGTCACTGAGAAAGCATGACCACTACTGCCCTCGTGTGGACGCTTAGGGTATTGTCATATTTTATTTTATTTTATTTCTTTATCAGATAAACCGAGATAAAGAAATGAAGGAGGTTTTTGGGTTGTTAATTTAATTTTGCTTTTTACTTACTTACTCGCTTTGTTTTTCTATATTTTTGTATTTTATCTTAAATTCTTTTGTTGAGATTGGATGTATTTTTTTTGTGCACACCACTTTTTGTATTTTCTAACACCTTTTGCACTTTCTGTGAATCAATAAACTCATGTCTTATCGTCGTACAAATGAAGGCATGCTAGTGAGCTGCTTGAATATAACAAATGCAAAGAGCAGTGTCCTTTTGGTGCTCTTCATTAAGTTGTCTTGTGAAAAGAAGAACATGTGTGTGCTTATAAAACTGTGGAATGTGGTACCATGAGTGATACTCAGGTGGTGTTTAGTGGTAAAGAAGAGATAATAACAATTCAAATATATTTATAAAGATACAGGCCTATTGGATATTTTCTGTGTTAGCCTAAACCCTTATCTTATAAAAGCAGGTGGCTCATAAATGATAGTTGTATTATTTATTTAAGGAATATAGTACTAAATAAAAGCAAAAGTGTAATAAAAGCTCTTCTGGATAAGTTTGTCTTTAAACAAAGGCAGGTCAGTGATGGTTTGTAACTCTGGTTGAAACGTTTTCCAAAGCTTTAGACCAGCTTCAGTAAAGGAACAATCACTGTTTGAACTTAGACCTAGGGACCTCCAGGTGTTGGTCTGTGGACCTCAGAGCTTCACTCTGTCAATGGACATTTAAAAATTTGACATAGATAAGAAAATGCTACACGATACATGCACATTGTAGTTAAATTGGCCTTTAGTATTTTACTGTGCATGGATGCTTTGTTTGTAAGATATGTTTATGGTTTAACAAAAGAACATAAAAAACACAGCAGCATTTGACTTTGCAGTTGACTTTTATTTGTTAACTTTGTCATTAAAACAATGAAATATAATGTAAAAAGTGAGTTGCACAATTCAACATTTCATTGGTCAAACGTCATTATTTCCTGTGTTGTAATTTACAGCTAATTCTTTTTTTTACTTCCGGTTTTAATTATTTATTATTTTGTGAGAACAGACTATGGATCTGTCTTTTCGCTGTTTTATAAATATTTAAACGTTTCATTGACGTTGACCACGTGGACATTCCTTCAAACATTTCAGCATTAAATCCTTCATCAAATAAATCTTTTAATCTGAAAGAAAAAAAATAAAATAAGTGATGCTTTTAATGCTCTGTTGAAACCTAAGATTCAATATTCAAAGTTTTTATCGTTATTTTCTTTTAAAATAAAATTGTTTATTTTCTTTCCAAAACAAACGCCGAAGAAATATAAATAATAATACATTTAATAACTGATCAAATGTATGGAAATTATGAATTTTGTTTACGCTAAAGCATATTTCCATCGGTCATTAAACCCGACGTCAGGTTTCGGTCTGACGTAACCCGGAAATGCAGCCAGGGGGCGGGGCCCGGCAGAAGATGGCGTCTTACCGCTGTAGGCGAGATCCCTGCGGCGTTATTTGTCTCATTTTAACCTATTTCAGCGTCTTTTATGCGGACTACGTGGTTATTCAGTATGTGCTCATTCCCGCCTACTCCGACAGGTCAGTGTTTTCTGTTTTTATAATGAATTAACGCGATAAAACAGAGATGGCGTCAGCGGCCATTCATTTGACAGCGAACAGGTTCAACAGCTCAATCCTCATACTTTAGTCACACCTGAAGTCAAACTTACCTTTATTGACGAAAATACTCTTTCTCATGGACTTAGAGGTTTATTCGTAGGGTTTATTGTATCGAGGAGAACATCGTAAACATGTGTTGCTGCATTGTTTACCACTTGGGTTTCTGAATTTTTATTAATCACAGCTTAATTCATTACAATTATAATAAACCTAATAATAGATTGTCATATCTTATGTTACAGTGAGTGCTTTTATTCTGAAATGTGTTTGACAACGCAAGTAAACAGTTACTACTAACGTTATTACCAGTTAAATATCTTTAATTAAGTGCAGTTAGCACAAAGTAACAGGCCTCCCAGGACGACACTTTCTTAGTCCGTTGAAATAATAAGAGACATAAATGTCCGTGTACTATTACTGTGACTAATTACTTGGAAGGTTTTTAGGTTTTAGGTTAAAGTTAAAGTATTTATTGGTCAGTTTAGTATCACTTTTGAAATATTCTTCTCATAATAGGATTATCTTCACGATGGTTAATATTTGGTGTGTATTCAAGGAGCACAAGTAAAATGAGTTAGTTTGAACTTTTAGTATCAGGCAAAACAGTGATTACAAGTACAGACAGTAATTATCTTTTCCTTCTCAGAGTAAGTACTACCTCATTACATATTTGTCTCTTTAAGTACCACCCACTTTTCTGAGCTGTATCATTATTGTAACAGAGTGTAGTCCAGTGTGTGTAGTTACAGACATTTACAGAGGCCTTTAATGATCCTAAATGAACATGTATTATCAACAGAATGTCAACGAAATAAATGGTTTAAAGAAGGACTAAACTAGGACCAGTCCCAGGTTTAAACCAGAGCTAAACTGTTTAAGAATTAGTAACAAAAATTGTCTGGAGACTAAGACTTTTATTTATTTTATTACATATCCGGTCGACTGTATGTTGTTGCAATTCTTCTGCTAAGTTCATAAAAGATGTTATCTAACATCTGCATCCTGTATAAAAGTGTTGATAAAAGCTGAATTTAGTTTGTGTCTTGTGTCTCCAGTGTGTGGTGCACGCTCCACGGCTCAGTGTTTAACCTGATTCTGCTGCTGCTTCTCGCCTGTCACGCCAAAGCCGTCTTCTCGGACCCCGGTAACAAAACCCCGCCTTTATCCCTGTTTTCCAGAAGTTCAAGTCTGTTATGTTATTCAGTTATTTGTATTGTCCAGGGATGGTGCCTCTTCCTGAAACCGCCATCGACTTCTCAGACCTTCGCTCGCAGTCTTCTCGGATGAACGATCGGGTCTGTGTTCAAATCAAGTCTTCACCACAAAAAGCCCAGCCTACAAACTGTCCTCACCTAGTGACACAAGTTATCTGTGCTTCTAAACAGACCGAGGACTTTGTAAGGCGTTCAAACACTATCCAGTAATCCTCCTTTCTTGAACTGTCAGCTAAAGCATTAACAGGATCAGAAATGCTTCGTTTTTGATATTTCTTTAACTCAGTACCTTTTTGTAGCCAGTCTCATTTGAATTATTAGTTGTTTGTAGAGTGTCTTTGATGAGTTTTCTGATGGTGAATACAGTAACGTACCTGTGATAATTACACTGCAGCTGAAAGGAAAACAGGCTGAGGGTGGATTACTGTCTTTAAAACCATATTTCTTTGTGTGAAACTGAATTTAGTCTTTTCTAAAAGTCATACATGTTCAAATATTGATGAGCTTGTGTTTGACAGCATGTGTCATGTCTTTGTCTCTGTCTGCTCAGGGCTGTGAAGGCTGGACGGTGTGCAGTCGCTGTGAGACCTACAGACCTCCCAGAGCCCATCACTGCCGAGTGTGTCAGAGGTGCATCCGCCGCATGGACCACCACTGCCCCTGGTCAGAACACCTGCTCTGAAACAACCGACAGCTGTGGCTCGGCTGTCGCTCAATCTTTTTATTATCTCTCTGTGTCTTAGGATCAATAACTGTGTCGGAGAGCTCAACCAGAAGTACTTCATCCAGTTTCTCTTTTACACAGGTCAGTCAGTTCTCTAAAGAAACCGGGAGGCAGATCCTTAGTAAAGTCAGAAAAGGCGAGGCAAAGCAAAACATGTGGTTGCATAAATGTAAATGTGTACTGCCCTGAGAGCGCAGCATGGCCACTGCTAGATGTCTCAACAACAACAACAAAAACTCTTTGGACAATATAAGAAGGGAGATTTAGTTCTTGGTTTTACCAGATTAACAGTAAGTAGAGAGTGTGTTGTTTGGCTCTTGGCTTCGGACAGTATGAGACACGTTTCCACTGAGACGGCACAGTGCGTTTCTGGTCGGTTCTGGGACTTTTCCATTAACAAAAGAGGTCCAAAAAGCACAGGCTAGGGGTTCCCAGTGGCTACAGCTTTGAGAAGAGCATAGTTCAACGCTGACATCAGCTGATTGGACGATAGATAAACCTCATTTGAGAAAAAACGAGAAGCAAAAATAAGATAATTCAACTGAAATGGTGCAGATGGTTGATCTAAATATTGATAGCCACTATTTTGATTCTGTTCAGGAATGGCCAGTCTGTACTCCCTGGGACTGGTGGTGTCGGCCTGGGTTTGGAGAATCAGAAACGAGAGAGAAGGAGACGCTGAGAAGGCAGTAGAGGAGACGCTGAGTAAACACCTGATCGTGTGAGTGCTGCTCTGAGGAAAGCCTGTAATAATAACAGAGTCCAATTCTGTGTTTGACCTGTTCTTTTATCTCGTTCAGAGCTCACTATATCATCCTCCTGGTGGAGTCTGTGCTGTTTGGGGTTTTTGTGATGGTCATCTTCTACGACCAGGTATTGGCACAATTCTGTTTGATTTCCTTAGTCTTTTGTCCCAACTCTAGCTTTACATACACTACATTGACATATACTTCAGCTAATATACAAACAAAAGAGAAATATATATATGATATAAGTCCATATAAAATCAAAAGGAGGGAACAGAAACTGCAGTTCTTCCAAATGTCCAGCAGAGGACAGCACATCCTTGATTTGAGCTGTCTGTGTTTTTTTGTCCTCAGCTGGTGTCGATAATCACAGACGAGACGCCCATTGAACAGATGAAGAACAGGCTCATGATCAATAACAGAGGCTCCTCCTCCTCGTCTTCATCGGCCACCCAGACGTCCAATCACACGCCGCACACTCGCAAACCCAAACTGGCTCTGCTGCGAGAGGTCTTCGGCAGAGGTCTGTTGGACTTTGTTTATTTTAAACTGATATTTTCACAGCTTTTCTTTAAATCTGCCTATAACTCTTTACACAGTTGTAAACATATGCACCTTTTCCACTTCCTGGTCACTGAGTCCAAGATTTTTTTATATATAAGAGAGTATATTTACTTTATATTGGATGTATTTTTATTGAAACTCAGATAAGGACAGTAGAATGGCTAGATCAATTTTTCTGCACAGAAACGGAGCAGGCTTGGAGCTTGTATCACCTTTTACAAAGTATTTAAATTCTTTTAAATGCAGAATCTTTTATTGTCAGTCTCATCATTTGGCATCTCCCTCTGATCAAAGAAGCTCTTTAGTGATAATAGTTTTTTTTGCTAATTTCAGCGGCACATGGAAGAACTGACGATTGTCCGATTAACTGTGCTTTTAAATGTAGTGACTAACCCCTCCCTCTCAGGTTCGGTGTTCTGTTGGCTCCTCCCGCTCCACACCAGTCCTCCGACGGTCGGCGGGATCACGTACTCGGCTCTGCCCGACTATGACGTGTGACCTCTGACCTCCAGCCTCTCATCTCGGCGAGTGGAAACGGGGAACATGCACACTAACTCTTGACAGGTTTTCCATCTCGTGTGAATGTGTGAGAGTGAACTTCTGCCTAATTTCGGTGTCTTACTCTTGGACCTGAGAGACGTGTTTGTAGTGAGTGAGTGAATAATGAGTTTACAGAGACCTAACGAGTTCGGAGGCACACCTTCAGAAGAGTGGTTCAACTGTGGAACTGGTTACTGAATTACGTGATTGTAAGTTATTTATGTTGATATTTATGTTACTGAATTAGTCCCAGAAGTTGATCTTTAAAGGGTTAGTACAATATTTTATAAATGTGGTTCTATTAGATACTTTTTGAGTTAATTTATTACAAAATACTGGACTATCCCTTTAAATATTCAGCAGGAATCTTTACCAAATGCAACATCAATACCAGCTTTATTTTGAGGTCAATAATGATCAATAATGTTATTGATAAAACTGAACATGTGACTTTTGAAGAAAAAGTCGTTTTTTACAAAGTGACATTTTGTTACAAAGTTAGATATAGAACAGTACATGCCACATTTGTCTGTAGCCGCCGTACTGGAAACAGATTATGGTCATATTTAAGTTATACACTAGACATATATAGATAGAAATGTCCCAAACATGAGTCATCATAAGAAGAAACAAGTGACGTATTATAAGCAACAAATGCAGTTTACAGAAAGATTACACAAAATCAAGAGCTTTTTGACACCTTTTCTTCGTATTAAATGCTATTGAGAAAATGGCAGTATGACACAAAGGGAATTGGAAAATTAGTTTGCTCCCTATTGACTTAGATTTACATTTATTCATTTAACTGATGCTTTTATCCAAAGCGACTTACATTGTTCTACAGTAATTACCAGTGTTACAGCCACTGGAGGCAAGGTGGGTTAAGTGTCTTGCCGAAGGACACAACGACAGTATGAACTGTGGGGAGAGTGAGAATCTAACCGCCTACCTTCCGGTTGAAGGACGACCGCTCTACCACTGAGCTTCATCTTCTTCCACTTAGTCCCGTGAGGGGTCATGGGGAGCAGGGTAATCCACAGACAGAGAACATTTAGTTGCTGACACAGACACAACCATTCACTATCACAGTCAAAAAATCTACCTTAATGTACCTTTGTATCTTTGGACGATGGGAGGAAGCCAGAGAAAGCCCAGTAACTCAGGGAGGACATGCAGACTCCACATTGCTAATCACTCTGCCACTGTGCACCCCAATTTGTAGTCTATAATTATCCATAATAAAAATAATAATAATAATAATACAATGATTTCTAATTGACCATCCGAATGTGGCAGCTACATAGACACATAATCGTAGCATCTACTGTTCTACGTGTAGTTTCTAAAATATTTGGACAATGACATTTCTATCATGTGACTCTTTAGGCTGTTATTAAAGATTTAAAATCAGTTGATATAAGGGCTGGCTGTCGTCAAGGACATCACGATACAATACATACCTCGATAGGCACGATATGTGATACATGTGTCACAATACATACTGTGATACATGGGTCACGTCACGATATGACCTCGATACATGTGGCACAATACATACTGCGATACATGGGTCACGTCACGATATGACCTCAATACATGGGTCACGATACAAAACATACTGCGTTACACAGGTCACGATACGATACATACTGCGACAGACAAGTCACGATATGATACACATGTCATGATACATACTGCAATACACAATGTCATTTCATGTCACGATATGTACCTCCAATAAATGTCTGTGAAGGTTCTCAGTCACCCAACTACAAAAAAAAAAACTTGACGAAAACGATAAAAGCAAAGGCATCTGGACTTAGTTTTCAAGATGAAGACGTTCCATTTTTATTGGACAAAGTCTCGGACTGCAATACATGAGTCACGATACTGTGATAAAGTGTAGTTTGATACGATTTAATACAATATGCAATATATTTCTCTATATTTGTAGATTATGTCAAGATACATTGGCTTATGATTGCATTTACTAACTTTCACTGTGAATGGGCTCGGATTTCAGGATATTTCAGGACATATAACTTCATTTTGAAGTTCCTTTTTGCAGACAGCTATTATATCTTTGGCCTTAAGAGTCCACATTGAGCCATAGTCCAGATGGTTAGCTGTGGCTGAACAGTTGTTGTCATGGTAACCTCATACAACATAGACATAGGACAACTAAAGTCATGTCATTGTCCCAATACTTTAGAATATATAGTGGTCAAATTATGGATGAAAGTGTTACAGGCAATAATGAAGCCAGAATATTCTCAAAATACAATAGATCCAAAAGAATATAAACATTTTTGAGTTTTGATGTGATGCCTTTGTGTTTTTTTGTGTGAGAAATGTCAAAGAGATTTATACTGTATAATATTTGAACTTGCTTATTTTATTTCTAAGAAAAGTGCAGTTTGACGTGTGACTTGTTACACTCATAAAAACTACTTTACATAAATACACATCAAACAGGAAAAGACGGGAAAAAGGCACTGCCCTAAAGTGTATTTTACCAATAAACTGTGGTATTCCGTGTTTAATTTCCAGATCAGACGATTCAAGGGACGATTCTTGAATTTGTTATTGTTTCTATTCCATCAGGTTTTCTCTCTTTCTCTCCAATTACTGTGTTTTTATACGAGGGTTGGACTTGCTTGTCTCTGGATTCACATATTGAACCAAGTTTTATTTTATTGAAAACTTTTCTGCATCACACATTTGGTACAATTTGAACCAAGCAGCTTCAGCCCTTGTGTTTTTGTGTTTTGTAATGTGTGTATAAAGTTGTTCTGAATTCAGATACGAGGTATTGTTTCTATGGTTACGCAGTATTCATGATGCTCTTCTCTTGTTAAAATGAGAATTACTGCCCTTTTGGAAAAATGGTGTTGAAAATTGTGACTTAATCATGTGATCTGCCTTTTTTTAAGGCTACATCCAGATGAGCGCCTTTTGAGTTTAAGACATATTTAAGAAGCTGGTTGTTTCCTCTTGTGATACAATATCGTGATACAGATATTGTAATAATAATAATAATAATAATAATAATAATAATAATAATAATAATAATAATAATAAGGGATTATTAATGCACAAAATCTGTGTTTAACAAAGATGTTATGATATATTGTGAGTATCTCACTGTATTGTGATATTATCGTGTGCAGTGTATCAGAGATCATATTGTGAGGTACCAGCTTGTTCCGAGCCCTGTATGGCCTCCCCAATACTTCAGTGTTTAAGGATTTAAAGCTTAAAGTGGGGACTCTTGAGATAGTTGTGGACCCTTACTCAATTCTTTAGAAGAAAACTAAATAGGCTTTAAGGAGGCCAACATGAACCTCTAGGACTTTCATGTTCTCCTTGAAAGGACAGGGTTTCTGTGTTAAACCTGTTTATTTCTGACTTTGTAGTGTTCATGTTTTCTCTTTTGAGCATGGCTGTTTAATGTTTGCTCATTTTTTTCAAGGCTAAATGGTAGACTATGTGCCTTTCAAAATAATTCATACCCCTTGAACCTTTCCACATTTTGTTACATTACGACGGAGTCGGAAAGTCAGGCACAAAATCTCAACCCGAGTGTTTCTTCTGAGGTGTCTTGAGTTCAAAGTGTCCGAGGATACTTATCTGGATGTAGCCTTTTGTTCAGAAACATTTAAAAGGAGGTAACACCGACAGTGGTTATGAGAAACTTCGTAATCTCTTTTTCAAAACTTTTCCAAAACGTTATACCACTTCTGTTGTATTGCACTAAAAACTGTAATAATGTCTCTGGAAATAATGCTGTTTTCTCATAACCCTTGTCAACTGCTTTCTAATTACCCACAATACATTGCTTCCCAGTTTGAGTTTTATTATTTGTACATAAAACTGCAAATATTTTTATAATGATGATGTGCAATTCTCTTAAAGGGACGGTTACTTTTTTTTCATATATAATGTTGAATAATAAGGATGTTTTTTTCAATCCATCACAGTCTATGGATATTATACCTTTTTAAAGGAAAACTCTTTCAGTGCAGCTCCTGTAATAAGATCTAGACAGAATCAGAGAAACAGTGAACAGTTTTTGAACTTCAAAGTCCTAATCTCCACAAGAGGCAGCTTTTCTCCGTCCGAGGTCAGGTTTAAGTTTGAGGCCAGTGGAGGACAGAGGAGGGACGACAGTGGTGCTTAGGCACAGATATGGTCCTGTGTAAGTGCTTCGGCTGACTAGTGCTAATAACAGGAGCTGGGCTGAGAGTTTTCTTGAGCTAACACACTAAAAAGCCCCACAAAACAGACTTGCGAGGATCTGGCTGTTTACTTGACAGCGAGAAGGAATGTGTGTACAGAGAATACGTCCATGAAATAAACGCTCAGCCAACAGCAAATCATGACAAGTTCCTGCTGTACCCAGGTGCTGTAAGTTTTATGTATTTAATGACGTCAGTGGCAGATCTTTTTAGAATTTCTTTCAATTTTACAAATATTATTAAATCTAATCACTTCAAGGTTAAATTAAATTAAAGCAATAACGTTTAACAATAACATAACAATAACAATGAATATGAAGTTTCTTACTGAAATATACAATTATAAAGTTTTTGCCTTTGACGTCATTAAATTATTCAAGTTGTTTTTCATTTTGTTCTAAGACATATCTGGTGTTGGCTGGTTGTAAATTTGACTCAAGAGTTAAATATCACGTGGCTTTATTTTTTATTTATTGCTTTGTTGAAATTGTGGTCTGTGTATTCTTCCTGTTGACATGCTGCTCCGGATCGTTTGACTTGAAGTAAAAAGATGTCTTTTAAACTTTACTTGTATTTTGTTTATTTGTTTGTGTTCACTGTTGTCATGACAACAGGGGGCGTGTCTTCTGTAGGCGGTGTTTATTGTGGAGAATGTTTTGTTTCTTCAGCGGAGCACTTTAGTTTAACTGGAGAAATACAATAATCAGACGGACGTAATGTTGACATGTTACTTTTAATATAGAATACAAACAGTTGTACCAAAGCAATAAAAAAGTGCTATAAACCAAAAGATACCCAATAAAAGGAAACAGCAGAGTAAGTAACAAAATCCAGAGCACTTTTTCCCAACCTTTTTAGCCTTTTAGCATTCACCAAAAACACATCATTTAAACCAGAATTGTATTGATTAACTGCAGTAATGTAGCACAATATGGTTTAAGTTTAGATTTATATTCTGTAGTACAGAAGTTTTAAAGGGTTTTTTGGTTCAAAGCAGTTACTGTTGCAGGAGCTGTGTTATCCATCTCCAGCAGAGGGCGCTACAGTCGCTCCACAACAGTATCCGAAGGCAGGCCTTGTTGAATCAGTAGAGTTTTGACCTAAAGGGAAACAAAAACAGGTTTGAAATAAATATTGTAGACAAGACCTGATCAGAGTGTGTCCAAACCAGAACAAGACCAAGACCACTGTAGAACCTATCAGAAGAAATATCAGAAGAGGATAAAAACCACTAGTACTAAACAAGAACTGAACCTCGGGCTAAACCAGGACTAAATCAGGTCTCAACCAGGGATAAAACAGGGTTAAAACACCAAAACTAAAAAGTAGGGTTAAATCAGCTCTTTATCTTTTGGCCCAACTGTAACAAGTTTACATTTTTTTATTTTTACATATTAAATAAATATTATACAAAATATAATGTTATAATGTTTTGTCTGTGAAGGTTCTCATTCTTCCAGGTCATCTTGAAGAAAAGGTTGAAGTAAAAGCATCTGGACTCAGTTTTCAAGGTGAAGGACTTTATCAGTTCAACTGGTAGGAGAGCTGAGTTTTATCTCTGGACCAGGCTGTGGACCAGGCTGTGGACCAGGCTGTGGACCGGCTCTGGACCAGGCTGTGGACCAGGCTGTGGACCAGGCTGTGGACCGGGCTGTGGACCGGGCTCTGGACCAGGCTGTGGACCAGGCTGTGGACCAGGCTGTGGACCAGGCTCTGGACCGGGCTCTGGACCAGGCTGTGGACCAGGCTCTGAACCAGGCTCTGGACCAGGTCTCATAGTCGTTACCTTGAAAGGTGTGACTCTGATGTGGGAGTCGTTAACGGACCAACCTCAGGCCGGACCACAACAGTTTATTGGAGGTATGTTTAAACATTACATACTTCCAGGTCAGAGGTAACTTCTACAGATACATGTCACTCTGGAAACATTCTGCATCAAAAACTGGTCCCTCCTAAAGACAAGACCCCCTCAAACAGAGTCATGTGGTTTATACAGTTCAGTGAAGAGTGCAGGGACAGTTCTGTTGGAGAAACTAAACAACAGCTTCACAAGAGGATGTCTCACAAAGAGACCATCCTGGACCTGAGTCTGATCCACCTCAAAGAGAAAGGACATTCCTTTGAGGACAGACATGTCCCAATTCTGTCCAGAGAGGCCAGATGGTTTGAGAGAGAGCTGAAGGATTTTTTTTGTTAAAATAAAAAAGCCTTCTATGAACAGAGGAGGTGGCCTCAGATTCATGTTGCCTTCTATTTACAACAGTGTTCTTAAACCTAAATCAGAACAGTTTGAGTCTAGAACAACAACAACACCTGAATGGAACAGTGTCACTAACGACTCTCACATCAGAGTCACACTGTCCTTTCAGAGCTAACGACTATGAGACCAGAACAGCCTGGTCCAGTCAGGTTTACTTTCAGATCAAACTGCTCCCTCTAGAGATAAAGCTCAGCTCTTTTACCAGTTGAACTTAAAATTAAAAAAGTCTCTTGGTACAAGATAAGTTACAAGACAAGACAAGTTATAACATTTTGAGAAGATCTGGATTGTGATTCACGTGACACCAGCCTTTCCAGAGTCAACATTTACATTTCTATTTAATCACACTGTATTGTTTCATATTTCCTCTCACACTGACCTGTTCTAGGATGAGGTTGATGTCAGCATCAGTGAGAGGTGTTGAAGAGGAAAGCCTGGCCTTTCCAACCACAAGATCTGGAAAAGGTTAGATAATAAATCATTATTATGATGCCTGTAAGAGTAAGACATTACAAACCGATTTGTTAATACAAAATATTGGCCTATATTATTAAGATAAAGAGCCATCTAGTGTGAATCTTGAGAAAGGTCATGTTTTTGTTTGGCAGTTTAAAATCATAGATCTTTTTTATGTGTTTTTGTTGTTTTTGTGTGAGGTTTCCAACTTGTAAATTAAAAAAGCTAAAAGCTAGTATAAACCCTGATGTAGTCAGACCTAGTCTGGACCTAAACTCTGGAGCAGGGTGTTGATTGTCAAGTGTGTCGACAGAATTATTATGGTATTGGATCAGGAACTTAAAACCCTGATATCTACTCTGTTGTAGGGCTGTGCCATTAATCACAAAACAATTTCTAAATTGCATTTGGCTGCAATTTTATTTATTTATATTTTGATTCAAAATCAGAGTTTGGCCAGTTTAATTTATAATTGGCCGGTAAAATAAAATAAAAAAACGATCATTTGGGCCGTAAATCTGCTTCCAGTGCTGTGCACAGTTTGGACACGACTTGGTGCAGTTTAAATGTAAATAAAGCTAACTAAATGTTTTGTTCAGAATGTAGCATGTTTTAAAAAAGGAAACACAATAGCCAAGAATTGCCAATAAAACAGCTATTACAATATTCATTAACAAAATCACAATTTGATTATTGTGTCCCTGTTGCACAGCCCTGCTCTGATAATGAGCTGTGTTACTCTTTAGCGGACACATGTAGGTCGTTTGTGTTTGTAGGACGTACAGTCAGTGAAGGGGTTTTCAGCTGGAGGTGGAACTGTAATCGTTGGACCTGTGTAAAGAATAAAGAATGAGATTATATTATATAATATATTATAATATAATATATATATTCCACAGCCTCATTGAGTTTGCAATGAAGTGTCTTAGAGTCCTGTTGATGTTGTACATCTCCAACATTCAGTGATCCATGTGTGTGGCATTGAGTCATATGCTTTCTTGTAATCAATCCAGGCAGTGCACAGGTTGGTGTGTCGGGTTCTGCAGTCTTGGGTGACTGTTCTGTCGACCAGGAGTTGGTGTTTGGCTCCTCTGGTTTCTTTGCCGATGCCCTTCTGTGCTTTGCTCATGTATTGATCCATGTGCCCACTTATCTTAGCCGCGATGATGCCTGACATGAGCTTCCATGTTGTGGAGAGACAGGTTATTGGCCGATAGTTGGATGGGACTGTACCCTTTGAAGGATCCTTCAGGATCAGGATTGTACGCCCTTTGGTAAGCCAATCAGGGTGTGTCCCATCCCTTAGCAGCTGGTTCATTTGTGCTGCAAGGCGCTCGTGGAGTGCAGTGAACTTCTTTAGCCAGTAGGTGTGGATCCTGTCAGGGCCCGGTGCTGTCCAGTTTTTCATACCTGAGACTCTTTCTTGGATGTCTGCCGCTGTGATGGTAACTGGATTCTGTTCAGGGAGGTCTCTGTGGTCCTCTCTCAGAGCCACTAGCCACTGTGCATCGCTGTTGTGGGATGCCTCTCTCTCCCATATACTTTTCCAGTATTGTTCAGTTTCCAGCCTTGGTGGGTCGCATTCCAACAGAGCCTTGTTATCGCATCTTGTCCATCTCCGTGTTGTTCTTGTTCCTGTTCTTGTTCTTGTTCCAGTAGCCCATTTGTCATCAAGTTGCTCTGGTTCTCCAACACCTGACGCAGACCTTGTTTGGCCGGTCGCCGTCTGATCCGGCTTCTCATAGCATTTATTGTCTCTCATCATTTTAATGAGGTAGGCGATAGCGCAAAGGGTCCTGCCTAAGCACCCACACTGGATAGCGCCCCGAGGGGGACTCGAACCCTGGTCCCCTGTGTAAAAAGTCCTGTCCTTACCAGCTGAGCTAACAACTAAACTCACCAACTCTGACGACGACACATCGTGGCTCGGTCTGGTATTTACTCGACCTACAGAGGATTAACACAGGGAGAGTTACAGCCCACATAATAAATGAAAAATAAAAACAATAAATTTTATGTTAAATATATTCTCTAAAGGGACTCACCCCAGCACAGCCTGCACCACAAAACAGACGGGGTGGCTCTGTCCTTTCTCTGCCTCAGACGGCGTCCATGTTAGTGTGAACTCTCCTTCTCCAGTCGTCGTCTCTTTCATTTCGTGCGGCGCACTGAACAGCAGCTCAGAGACACTTCAGCAGAAACAAACAAAAGACATTGAGTTTTATATGATGTTGATAATATTGATGATATCATTGAGTGAAGTCAGTTCTGAGGCACACTTAATGAAAGAAATGAAGTGTGGTTGAGAAAGTAAGAAAGTGGACGCACTCAAGAGACAAAACTGGCTTCACAGACAACAGCCTGTCCCTGCAGGGCCACCGTAGGTGCTCACAGAGGAAACCAGAAACCCACAAACATGACTGTGGTAAATGTGGAAGATGAACTCTTACGTGGAAGTGTTGGCCTCTGCTTTGATGCTGATGTTTAGAGTTTGTCCAGCAGAGGCGTTCAGGATGAGTCCATATTCTGGGGTCGGTGGAACAAACTTGGGCAGGTAGACTCCCTCTGTGCAGGACGGGACAGAACTGTCCACTGAAGAGAGGAACAAGGGGAACTCTATCATTTATATGCTCAATATATATTATATATTTAAATGCTAAATAAATATAAAAAAACTAACCAGTTAAAAATATTTCAAAACCTATTTGGCTGATGACGTCGTTGAGGGTTTTCACTTCCAGTGAACCGTCGGTTTGAGTCAGTGCTATGTTCTGTTTGGGGAAGTCCTCTAGAGCAGCATATACAAAATAAGGCCTTACAGAACCGTTTAAGAAGGTTGGATCATAGGACCTCACACAAAACTGAAAGAAAAGAGGAAGATTATTAAAGTCAATAAATGAATCCATCTGTCTTTCTTTTGGCTATTGACAGTTTTTTATTTGTAAAGCTGGAGGTGAGAGACAAAGAGAATACTTAGAGGAAGGGTTCCTCCAGCATCGAGTAGGAAAAAAGATGTGTTTCTATAAAAAGGTTTCTACAGGTTGAGTTATAAATAAGAGTTAGAAATGTTTAAAAAATTGGCCACATTAACTTTTACTTTAAGAATCTTCTTAAGTGATTCAGGAGGAGGTGTAATATATTCCCCTGTGTTCCCCTCGTATTAATCACTGGTTATTGACAGTAAAGAACAGTTTCTTCATGTAATATGTCATTTGTAAATGTCTTGTTTGCAGCTGGAGTGTAGAAGGCACAGAACATCACGTTAACATCCAGTTCTTAACTGAGTCCAGTCCTGTTCATTATCAGTGTCTGATTGTTGAGATGGTGCTCACCTCTGATGTGCCGGGTCCAGAGTTGCTTGAGCAGGGCTTACAATTGTCAGAATCATAATAATCACAAAGCTTGACCAAGTCTCCATCATCGTCAAAGGCCAGTATTTTATAATCTCTTGGACAGTTTGTTGGAATTCTAACAGAAGTAAAGAAAAGTCTTTGTGTTAGACATTTGCATCAAAAACAAAGTATTGTGTTTGTATTTATAATGAGAGGTTATCTAATATTTTAGAGGTTATAGAAAAGAAGGATGAGAATCACAGAGAAAGAAACCATCTCTAATGTGTGTCTATGATTAACACACAGCAGCTTCTCTGAGTCATGATACATGGAAAAATAGTCACAGTTCTGACTCAGGACAGGGCCCTGATCTATAAAACTGGATCAGGAGGTCAGAGAGGTGCCTCTCAGGGTTAACTCTGGGCTTTCAGTTTCACAAAGCTAACACACTTTATGTTAAGTTCCTGGTAGATAATAGACACAACCCAGTGACCAATCAGCAACAAGAAACCAGCTGCAGCTGTGAAGGAGGAGAAAGACGCTGCACAGAGAGAGGAAAGGGAAGAAAAGCAGGGCCCTGCAGCTCACAGATGCTCACACACGAGGCAAACGTGCACAGAAAGTTAGTTGTACCTGAGAACAGGTGGAACTGTCATTATTGGTGGTCTGTTGGAGCGCCCAGTGTCAGACCTCGTCCTAAAGTCTATGTAAATATCTAAACCTGAAAATGAAGAATACGAACTCCAGGGTTGCACGCTAAAGAGGGTTTGAAAGAAGAGACATTAGTCTAAAATGTGTGCTCACATGTTGAATATAAATGACAAAGTAATATGTTACTCACTACATCACAAATGGAGCATCTGTGGGAAGGCTCAGCTCGTAAATGTTCTCTGTTTGACAAAAGTCTTCACTGTCAACAACAACGTAGGACCCAACAAAATTCTGATTTCCACAATCTCCACTCCAACAATAAAAAAATGTAAATTTAGAGCAAGTGTTAAGGCTGAGTTTTGTCCGAAGGATGCCCTGCAGGATTTAAGAGAAAAGACATCAGTCTTTGAAGAGGGTTGAATCTGATTTAAAGCTCCAGGCTGTAGCGACATCTGGTGGTGACTCTGCAGATTGCAGTCACAGATGTGTTATAAGACCTGGATGTGATGGAAACACGAAACAGTAAAATTATACCTGAATAGACCCATCTGTTCCTGTAGAAGTTTGGTAATACGTCAGTGCGAACCCAGACAGGTAAGATATTGGCACTTGTTCTGGTGGAAATGTTACTGAAGACAAAGATCAGATCGATCAGAAAAAAAAATTAAAATCCTTTGACTGTGTGGCTTTACTCACCGTTTCCAACGACCAAAACGACACATCGAACGTCTGAGTGATACTCGCTGGAGCTGATGAATTAAACAGAAGCTGATTACCAACAATGATACAATTATTAGGAATATTTGGACAAAAGGCACTGACTTGAAAAGTCCTTTAGCGACAAAGCACAAGGGAAAGGTTTCTCCATCATCATCCTCGGACGGTGTCCAGGTCAAGTTAAACTGTCCATCTCCATTTGAGGTCTTGGTTATATTGGACGGCCCACTGAACCACAGGCCCGACACCCTTCAACAGAAAACAACTCAATTATTTTGTTTTGTTGAGATGTATTTTCTGCCCAACCAGATCTCCAAATAAAATGTCAGAGTAGTTTCTCCAAAAAACACTGATAAACTGATAAACATCAAGGAAAAAATACAATAGGTTTATTTTGAAGTTTAGTGAAGGAACAAGTTTTTATAAGAATTGTATAAAGATATATAAACGCTGTAAAAAAAAAAATAAAAAAAGAGGTCAAACATTTTCTGTAAGTCTCCACAAGGTTTTGACTGTTGCTGGTAGTTTGGCCCATTCCTCCAGATCTCCTCTAGAGCAGTGACTGGGACTGTTGCTGAGTAACACAGGTTTTCAACTCCCTCCAAAGATTTTCTATGGGGTAGAGATCTGGAGACTGGTGAGGCCAGGAATTGAAATGCTTCTTACAAAGCCACTTCTTCGTTGCTCAGGCGGTGTGTTTGGGATCATTGTCAATGCCCTTTTAAAATCCCATTCATTCTTTCCTTTACACAGATCAGTCGTCCTGGTCCCTTTTCAGAAAAACAGGCCCAAAGCCTGATGTTTCCACCTCCATGCTTCACAGTAAGTATGATGTTCTTTCTCCTTCAAACACGACAAGTGGAGTTTTTACCAAAAAGTTCTGTTTTGGTTTCATCTGACCTCATGACATTGTCCCAGTCCTCTTCTGGATTAAATGCTCTCTAGCTAACTTCAGACGGGCCCAGACATGTTCTGGCTTAAGCAGGGGACACGTCTGGTACTGCAGGGTCTGAGTCCCTGGAGGCGTAGTGTGTTACTGAAGATAGCCTTTGTTACTTTGGTCCCAGCTCTCTGCAGGTCATTCACCAGGTCTCCCCCTAGGCAATGGTAGGGTTTCTGCTAAATGTAAAGTTTTGACTTAATGCTTATGAGTTTGTATTTTGCAAACATACTGTATTTTCTCTATTTGTACAGAATATCTTTATACTGTTTAAGCCTACACATTTCTCATATCTAATAAAATTATATAAAAAAAATAATTTGGAAGGGTTGGTCCTGTAGGCACAGCACAAGTGTCTTGTTGGCCTGCACTAGGATTGTACCTATAGCAGGAATCATGCTGATGTAGTTACCACTTGATGACAGCAGGTGGCAGCACAAAACCATTCATTACTCCTACAACATACCCTTTACCTGTACAAGTATAATCACTCAATACAAACTCCCATATAACTTACACATATTACATTTCTGCAGTTAGTCTGTAATTACCAATTATGTGTTATGTCTGTGAAGGTTCTCAGTCATCCAGGTCATATTAAAGATATGGAGCAAAGGCATCTGGACTAGATGCTTTTCTAACTTTTTCTTCAATTATGTTTAATTTGTTAATATACATTTAAATATATTTAGGTTATATGTTTGAAGTGGCGTTTTTAAGTACACTACAATTGAAAAAGAGATGTTATGCTTTAACCCAGTGTGTGTTGTCTTGTGTTGTCATGTTGTGTGGTCATGTTATTTTTACGTCAAGCTAGTGGGCGTGGCAGAAGCAGCTGTCTCTCATCCTCTCATCAAACACAATATAAAACCTCCAAGTTTTCCTCCACTCATCACCAGATTATTCCGTCTGTTCAGTGTTAGAGATCTACGGCCAAACAAGTTTTTGATCTTTGAGAATTTTGCTTGAAAAGTCTATCTTGTGTTTTGTGATTTTTCTATCCTGTCTCACCTGCCTGCGGACTCTTTTGCGGACTAAGCCACGCTACGACCACGCCCGATCCTTCACCTCCTCCTAAGTTCAGTAATAAATTATCAGATGTCTGTTTCTGCTTCGGGGTCTTGCCTTCAGTTCCCTAACAAGAAACGTAATTTGGCCCTTTTTGCTTGCCATACTGGAGCATCACTTAGCCAGCTACAACTTAGATTTTTTTAGTTCATCTCTCAAAAAACGGGGCAAAAACAAGTGTTGCATTAAAATGTTTGTTTAGTATATTTCAGACCATGCATCTGTTTCACTCAAATTAAAATTTGTATCAGATAACCAGTTTAAATATTGGAGACTTGTGTTCCTTCTAAATAATGAAAGAATAAAACAAGACCTTCCAAAAGAATATTTTGAATTGAATGATAAGGATAAGTTTGTAATGTGGGGCAATATTATAGCCACTTCCTCACAATTATAAAAACAGAGACTGGCCAAATTACAAATGGCCTCCCTGTGCCTCTCAGTGAGGTTGAATAAGTGAGGTTTTAACCCAGCCAATCAACGAAGATCACTCAATGTCACAGAATGCACCATAATGAGATTTGACCAATCAGCAGCGGTAGAGGACAGTGTTAAAAAAGATCTCCCAAAGGACCCTCCTGTGTTTTTACTGGACCTGAATCCTTAAGAGCTACTTACTAAAGAACAATGTTATATACTCCATGTCCTACTGTTGGTCGCATTAAGGTTATTACACTGAATTTTCATAAGCCCCACCCTCCCACTATCACCCACAGGAAGCAAAAACTAAAGCAGATTTACTTTATGGAGTGTCTGATCGCCCAATTACAGTAAAATAATTAACCTTTTTTTAAGAAGATAGTCAAGTGTATAAACTCTTTTTGACAACATTTGAAGTATATTTTAAATTGTCTCCATGCTCTGCTGTTCTTTTGTTTTGTATTATTGGGCGCCAAGTCTCAGTGGTAGAGTGGTCGTCCTATAACGGTTGGCGGTTCAATTCCCCCTCTGCCCAGTTCATACTGTTGTTGTGTCCTTGGGCAAGACACTTAACCCACCTTACCGCCAGTGTCCGTAGCACTGGTGTATGAATGTGTGACTGTAGAGGTGTGTTTGGTGGTGGTTGGAGAAGGCTGTGAATGCCATGTGTATAGCAGCCCCCCCCCCCCACGTGTGTGAACGTGTGTGAACGTGTGTGAATGTTTGTGAATGTGTGTGAATGTGTGTGAATGTGTGTGAATGTGTGTAAATGTGTGTGAATGTGTGTGAATGTTTGTGAATGTGTGTGAATGTGTGTGAATGTGTGTGAATGTGTGTAAATGTGTGTGAATGTGTGTGAATGTGTGTGAATGTGTGTGAATGTGTGTGAATGTGTGTGAATGTGTGTGAATGTGTGTAAATGTGTGTGAATGTGTGTGAATGTGTGTGAATGTGTGTGAATGTTTGTGAATGTGTGTGAATGTGTGTGAATGTGTGTGAATGTGTGTGAATGTGTGAATGTGTGTGAATGTGTGTGAATGTGTGTAATTGTGTGTGAATGTTTGTGAATGTGTGTGAATGTGTGTAAATGTGTGTGAATGTTTGTGAATGTGTGTGAATGTGTGTGAATGTGTGTGAATGTGTGTGAATGTGTGTAAATGTGTGTGAATGTGTGTGAATGTGTGTGAATGTGTGTGAATGTGTGTGAATGTGTGTGAATGTGTGTAAATGTGTGTGAATGTGTGTGAATGTGTGTGAATGTGTGTGAATGTGTGTGAATGTGTGTGAATGTGTGTGAATGTGTGTGAATGTGTGTAAATGTGTGTGAATGTGTGTGAATGTGTGTGAATGTGTGTGAATGTGTGTGAACGTGTGTGAATGTTTGTGAATAAAAGCACAATGTAAAGCGCTTTGGGTGCTCCTTATGGCAATAAAGTAAAAAAAACAAAAGTTGATACATGCAAAGTGTGAACATATTTGTTGACACTGCAGTAAACACAAAAAGATATAAACTGAACAATAAAATGTTGTGTTTATATCAACAATACATGATGATGATGAATGATGATGAAGATACAAGACACAACATATTCTTCAGCTGGTGCTTTATAAGAAGGTTGTAATGTTGCCACTGTTGGGCACCATTGCAGTAATAACAGACTATAATTACACAGTATTCTTTATGTTCTGTAACTTTAGGTTTCTCTACAGGTTTTAAAATCGGACTTTTCCTGACGTTCACTGTCGTCATGACAACGGGGGGCGTGTCTCCTGTAGACGGTATTTACTGTGGTCAATAAGTCTAGAGGTCGATTTAAAAATTGAACAGGATAAATACAATAATCAGACTGGAGTAGAGACTACAGAGACATGTTATTAAAATAGAGTTAATACAGACTGATAAAACCTCAAATGCACTGATTAAGAAATTATTTAAATTGCAATAATTTCCATCATCTCCATTATGAGTCTTTAAATGTCGGACTAAAGCGGATTTCCAGGCAAAAGACCTGCCGCATTCGGTGCAAATATACTCCCCGTTCTCCTTATGTGTCTTCTTGTGGTCCCTCTGAGCCACTGAAGACTTGAAAAACTCCTCACAGATCAGACACTTGTACCTGCGCCCGGACTTGTGCGTCTGTTTGTGCCTCTCCAGAGACTGTTTGAAGGAAAAGCGTCCTCCTCCTTGAACCGCCACCTTATCGTGGTGGAAGGGTTTGAGTGCCCGGATGATCCTAGGAGCTATGTTGTCGGGGGCTTTATGCCCCTGGTAGGGTCTCCCAAGGCAAACAGGTCCTAGGTGACGGGCCAGACCAAGAGCGGTTCAGAACCCTTTATGGACAGTTTAAAATCAAGGACTGTTACGTCGCCCGGTATGGGGCAACCTGGGCCCCACCCTGGAGCCAGGCCCGGGGTTGGGGCTCATATGCGAGCGCCTGGTGGCCGGGCTCAGCCTGAAGGAGCGACCTGGGACCGACCTCCCGTGGGCCCACCACCTGCAGGAGGAACCGTAAGGGGCCGGTGCAAAGTGGATTGGGTGGCAGTCGAAGGCGGGAGCCTCGGCGACCCAATCCCTGGACACAGAATCTGGCTCTAGGGACATGGAATGTCACCTCGCTGGCGGGTAAGGAGAGATACCGACTAGAGATAGTCGGGCTCACCTCCACGCACAGCTTGGGCTCTGGAACCCAAATCCTCGAGAGAGGCTGGACTCTCCACTACTCTGGAGTTGCCTGCGGTGAGAGGCGGGCGGTGTGGGTTTGCTCATTGCCCCCGGCTCAGCCGCCATGTGTTGGAGTTCACCCCGGTGAACGAGAGGGTCGCTTCCCTGCACCTTCGGGTCGGGGATAGGTCTCTCACTGTTGTTCGTGCTTAGGGGCCAAATGGCAGTGCAGAGTACCCGGCCTTCTTGGAGTCTCTGGGAGGGGTGCTGGAAAGTGCTCCAACCGGGGACTCCATCGTTCTACTGGGGGACTTCAACGTTCACGTGGGTAGTGACAGTGACACCTGGAGGGGCGTGATTGGGAGGAACGGCCCCCCGGATCTGAACCCGAGTGGGGTTCTGTTATTGGACTTCTGTGCTAGCAACAGTTTGTCCATAACAAACACCATGTTCAAGCATAAGGGTGTCCATCAGTGCACGTGGCACCAGGACACCCTAGGCCGGAGGTCGATGATCGACTTTGTAGTTGGTTCATCTGACCACCGACCGTATGTCTTGGACACTCGGGTGAAGAGAGGGGCGGAGCTGTCAACTGATCACCACCTGGTGGTGAGTTGGATCCGATGGCGGGGGAAAAGGCGGGACAGACTTGGCAGACCCAAACGTACTGTGAGGGTCTGTTGGGAATGTTTGGCCGAGTCCCCTGTCAGAGAGATCTTCAACTCCCACCTCCGGCAGAGCTTCGACCAGATCCCAAGGGAGACTGGAGACATTGAGTCCGAGTGGACCATGTTCTCCACCTCCATTGTCGACGCAGCCACTCGAAGCTGTGTCCGCAAAGTCTCTGGTGCCTGTCGTGGCGGCAATCCCTGAACCCGGTGGTGGACACCAGAAGTAAGGGATGCCGTCAAGCTGAAGAAGGAGACCTATTGAGCCTGGTTGGCTTGTGGGACTCCTGAGGCAGCTGATAGGTACCGGCAGGCCAAGCGGGCTGCAGCCCGGGTGGTTGTGGAGGCAAAAACACGGGTCTGGGAGGAGTTCGGTGAGGCCATGGAAAAAGACTATCGGTCGGCCTCGAAGAAATTCTGGCAAACCGTCCAGCGCCTCAGGAGGGGGAAGCAGTGCCCTGCCAACACTGTTTACAGTGGAGGTGGGAATCTGCTGACTTCAACTGGGGACATTGTTGGACGGTGGAAGGAATACTTCGAGGATCTCCTCAACCCCACCGTCACGTCTTCCACTAAGGAAGCAGAGGCCGAGGGCTCAGAGGTGGACTCGTCCATCACTCAGGCTGAAGTCACTGAGGTAGTTGGGAAGCTCCTCGGTGGCAAGGCACCGGGGGTGGATGAGATACGCCCTGAGTACCTCAAGTCTCTGGATGTTGTGGGGCTGTCTTGGCTGACACGTCTCTGCAACATCGCGTGGCGGTTGGGGACACTACCTCTGGACTGGCAGACCGGGGTGGTGGTCCCTCTTTTTAAGAAAGGGGACCGGAGGGTGTGTTCCAACTACAGAGGGATCACACTCCTCAGCCTCCCCGGGAAAGTCTATGCCAGGGTACTGGAGAGGAGAATGCGGCCGATAGTCGAACCTCAGATCCAGGAGGAACAATGGGGTTTTTGTCCCGGTCGTGGAACACTGGACCAGCTCTATACCCCCTCTCCAGGTGCTGGAGGGTTTATGGGAGTTTGCCCAACCAGTCCACATGTGTTTTGTGGATCTGGAGAAGGCATTCGACTGTGTCCCTCGTGTCGCCCTGTGGGGGCTGCTCTGGGAGTATGGGGTCTGGGGCCCTTTGCTAAGGGCTGTCCGGTCCCTGTACGACCGGAGCAGGAGCTTGGTTCATTGCCGGCAGTAAGTCAGACCTGTTCCCGGTGAATGTTGGACTCCGGCAGTGCTGCCCTTTGTCACCGGTCCTGTTCATTATCTTTATGGACAGGATTTCTAGGCGCAGCCATAGGCCGGATGGAGTCTGGTTTGGGGACCACAGGATCTCGTCTCTGCTTTTTGCAGATGATGTTGTTCTGTTGGCTCCATCAAGCCAGGACCTTCAGTGTGCACTGGGGCGGTTTGCAGCCGAGTGTGAAGCGGCTGGGATGAGGATCAGCACCTCCAAGTCTGAGACCATGGTTCTCAGTCGGAAAAGGGTGGCTTGCCCCCTCCAGGTTGGTGGAGAGCTCCTGCCTCAAGTGGAGGAGTTTAAGTATCTCGGGGTCTTGTTCACGAGTGAGGGAAGGAAGGAGCGTGAGATCGACAGACGGATCGGTGCAGCTTCTGCAGTGATGCAGTCGATGTACCGGTCTGTCGTGGTGAAGAAGGAGCTGAGCTGTAAAGCAAAGCTCTCGATTTTACCAGTCGATCTACGTTCCTACTCTCACCTATGGTCATGAGCTTTGGGTCATGACCGAAAAAACAAGATCCCGGATACAGGCGGCCGAAATGAGCTTTCTCCGCAGAGTGGCGGGGCGCTCCCTTAGAGATAGGGTGAGGAGCTCGGTCACTCGGGAGGAGCTCAAAGTAGAGCCGCTGCTCCTTCACATCGAGAGGAGCCAGCTGAGGTGGCTCGGGCATCTGTTTCGGATGCCTCCCGGACGCCTCCCTAGGGAGGTGTTTCGGGCATGTCCCACTCAGAGGAGACCTCGGGGAAGACCTAGGACACGCTGGAGGGACTATGTCTCTCGGCTGGCCTGGGAACGCCTCGGTATCCCCCCGGAAGAGCTGGAGGAAGTGTCTGTGGAGAGGGAAGTCTGGGCTTCTCTGCTTAGACTGCTGCCCCCGCGACCCGGCCCCGGATAAGCGGTAGAAGATGGATGGATGGATGGATGCAATAAGTCACATTAGTAAAAAGTCGTCTTCACAGGAGATATCTGTCGTAGAGCAGCAAGAAAAATAGAGCCATGCAAAACATAAAACCTAATCTATGCGTTTTATGTGTTTCCAAAATTGTCCGATATATATTTTTACTGTTTACTTCCACCATTTACTCTTCATGAGTTTAATTGACTTTCTGCATTTGGTCTAAAGTCTGAACTATCTCCAAACTCTCTTTCACAAGTTTCTAAAACGAGACCAAAGAGAAGCTGTTTGGTCTGATCCACGGTCTCTTTTTCACCTGCACTGTTTAATCCAGACCTTTAAACTTTCCTGTTTAGTTTGAACCAAATCTTTATTTGTGAAAGTTTTCTCTTAAGACTTAACTTACGTGGCATTGGTGGCGTTTGCTTGGATAATTATGTTCTGTTGTACACCTGCAGTGAACTTCAGCTTTGCTCCTTGTTCAGGGGTTGGTTCCACAAACAGTGGCAGGTATTCCCCGTCTGTGCAGGACGGTACGGCAGGCATCACTGCAAAAGGCAAACTCGGTTTAAATAAGCTATAGTTCCCTCACCAAGACTCAAAAAGACAGAATAAATCAGGTCACAGAATTATATGTACTCATGCCTGAACTTACAAATGAAAGCAAACTGAAAAGGTACACTGCCAATGTATGAGTAGAAGAATCTTGGTTCATTTTTCCCGTTGCTTTGCATCAGGATGTACTGTGTTATGGGAAAGTCCTCCATCATCAGCTCCACAGCGTACAGACCTTCACTAGTGCTGTTGGATGGGTTAAATATTAAAGAACAATCCTGTGATAGAATAGAGTGGGTTAGTCCAGATCGATTGTTGTGGGTCATTAAAACATTAGGTGTTACTTACAGAAGAGACGTAGAGATCAGGTGGTGGTGTACACGGGTCACACTCATTAAGGTCTTTGCTTGCATATCTGCATTTAACACTGTCCCCGTCAGGGTCATAGGTCAATAGAGAAATTGTTCTCGGACAGTTTGAAGGAATTCTAAAATAATGACAGAAATATTGGACAAAACATCTTTGTGGTTAGGAAAAAGAGAGACATTCCTGTCAGTGTTGCATAAAGACAATCACAAAGTGAGCAAGTTATAAAACAACAGAAAATTATTTCCAAACTGTGGCACATGTTTGAAACATTTCCTAAGAATATGACACACACACTCAAAAAAAGTAGCATCCTTTACATTTTTGAATTAATGTTTAATATTTTTAATATGCCTCATCTTTGCACAAACAACAGCAGTCTTTCCTTCAGAGACTGTTTGCACGTATCTCTGTGATGTGCTTAATTAAACATGCTATTGCAGTCTTGATAAACCAGTTGGAGCTAAATTAAGTTTGTGCACTCGGGAGAAAACAGTAACAGGTTTTATAGACATTAGTCGGGCCATGGGACCAAGAGGTTAAAGGAGAGACAGTTGGGGCGGCAGTAGCTCAGTGGGTAGAGCAGTCGTCCTTCAACCGGAAGGTAGTAGGTTCGATTCCCGCTCTCCCCACAGTTCATACTGTCATTGTGTCCTTGGGCAAGACACTTAACCTACCTTGCCTCCAGTGACTGTTAACACTGGTAATTACTGTAGAACAATGTAAGTCGCTTTGGATAAAAGCGTCTGCTAAATGAATAAATGTAAATGTAATGTAATGTTGGGACGTATAAATAAAATATCATCTGAAAGTTAATTCTTAAAGACTGTAACTGTGAGGCTTCTTACTGAAGAGGAGACATGATGGTGGCCTGTGGGGGTCTGTTGGCTTGTCTTGTGTCAGAGCGGGTCCTTAGATCCACCAAAGTTAAGGCTTTAATTAAAGGGTCACCATTCAAAGCGTTGGACCAAGTCTCACTGCTCCAGTTCATCCTGAAAACACATAACTGTAGTTCAGAGTTCTGTCTGGCTCTTGTATCCTTACACTCAGAGCAGGCTTGACTTACGATAACTGAAACGGTGCATTTGTAGGAAGCTGTAGAGTCCGTTTGGTTTCAGTCTGACAAAGGTTCCTGCTTCAGAATATTTATCCACAATATGTGTTGTTTGTCCGATCTCAGTTCCACAGTCTCCACTGAGACAGTCCCAGGTGTATGAGCCTGTTTCACACGCTCCTGTGGTTACCTTATAACGAAGTTCAACCTGCAGCACATCAACACCAGAGTGGACAGGACTGAGCATGGATCAGTGCTTAGATTTAGTACATCTGTCTTTGCAACAAGAATAATTTCACCAGTGACCACTTTAGGAGCTGCAGCAAGAAAAGATAAAACCAATCCCAAAACAACCTAAAAATAATCAGGTTCTGTAAAAAAATCATCAAATTATGTTTGAAAAATACATTTCAGGAAATTATTTAGAAAATGTACAAACCTCGTAAGAACCATTTGTGGCACTGTTTTTGGGATAATAAGTCATCTCCGTCCCGTAGTATGACAAAGCCTGGGAACTTCCAACAAACAGCAGCAACAACCAGAGAGCCATCGTCTCTAAGATGTCTTTACACCAGGACTGAGAGTCACCGACACACACAGACTTTAATCCTCTCCAGTACTGTAAAGAAACAATGAGAACTAGTTAATTGTCAGCAACAGGTTTGTCAACTGTGACTGCGGTTAGATCTTCTCAGCTCATATTAACCCTTTAAGCCCGAGCCCAGAATAAATTAAGATGGATGACAACAAAATAACCCCACAAACATCTCCGCCTAAAAAACAACAATATTTGGATTAATATCTCTTTAGATGAAGTCTATTGAAGCTCAAACACTATTTTATATCACAGCCACACATCTCAACATTACCTGCACCAAATATAATTGTTCTAATTTGAAACAAACCAAAACTATTAATATTTTTTTATGAAAAGGTCAGGCTAAGTCTCCATTATAAAGAATAGGGCAGATATTTTGGCACCACCTGTTTTTATCTGCTGCTGTTTGAAATGTGCTGCTCTGCCACCTGGGGGGCTCTCGGGCTTAAAGAGAACATTCTCAGGATTCTTTTGACAGTCACTTTTTTTTATTGCCTTATGACCTGTGACAAAGATGGTTGTTAAGATTAAGGTTTGTGATTCTGTAAAAATGTCATGTAGATCAAATCCTGCTCTGTGGACAGGATATCATTAAATAGATTCTCTGTTAATTCTAAAGCAGAGGGACTGGGACGAGTCAAAGAATCAGCACTTTTAACCAAATTGAATTCCCGTGATCTTCGGGCCCTTAGACGACACTGTATCACAAACAGGAATGTACTTTAATGGAAATCACAACGTGGGCTCAGGAATATTTACAGAAAACATTGTCGGTGAACACAATTCAACATGCCGCACTTGCCGGCTAAAGCTCTACAGGTCAAAAAAGAAGCCATATCTAAACATGATTCAGAAGCACAGGGGTTTTCTCTGGAGCCAAGACTCATTTAAAATGGACTGTGACCCGAGAAGGGTGCAAAGCGCTATATAAATGCTTGCCATTTACCATATGTTGTATTCTGAATAAAATATTAAAATTAAAATCATTGCATTCTGTTTTTATTTTTTAACAATTTGCACAGTGTCCCAACTTATTTGGAATTGTGTTTGTATATCCTGTTCATACTTTCGGGTCATTTTCGCTGTATTTTTTGTAATGGGACCTCTCCAAATTAAAATGATTGCTGTTATTGAACCCCCTGGAATTTAATTACAAGTGTGGGCTCTTTGTAAAGGTAACAATCTCTAGTTTCACCCAGAGCAGTCAGAATCTGTCTAAGTATTACTGATAAAATTGTATACACTTTGGAACACACAAAAAAAATTACTTTTTGTGTGCTCGCCTAAAAAATTTAGTGAAAATAAAGGTGTCTATAGCTTCAGCAGGTAGTTGAGGACTAAAACACACTGTGGGCCAAAAGAATTACTGGATGACTACTCACATTTCAAATTTGAAAAGAATATCTGTAAAAATGAGTATTTTACACCAGTTTTAATGTTGGTTAATCTAGGCGCTTTATTCCACTAAAATGATTTATTCAGCTTATCAAACTAACACATTTGGAAAAGTGCAATAAGTTCTGAATGCTTCAACCCACAGACTTCAATGAGGGCTCTTCTGAAAGCTTACACCTAGAGGAACCTGAATTTACACACAATGTAACTATATTAGTTATTAAAATTAATATTCCATAATAATTGGCATGTTTACATATGAAAATAGTCAAAATGAGTGTTTTGGGACAAAATATATATTTTTGAATAATATCCACAAATAAAAACACACTGCAAACTATATACATTGGTCATAGCACTGCAATTTAGTGTTTTCAAGGCTCCAACAGCATTAGAAAGAGAGAAGGAGAGAACAGAAAGGTGTCAAAGGCCACCCCCCCCCCCCTCCTGCTGCGGCTGGCTCTCTCTACTTCTCATTATTATTTTTTTCTTCAACTGCCTGTCTAAAATGCATAAAACAACTAAAACAGATGATATTTATTACTTATAATATGTAAAATATAAAAAGAGTATAGTTTTTACTCATAAAAAACTCAAAAGATGCAAGTGCGCTCTCTCTCCTCTCCTCTTCTCTGATGCGAGGAACCCCAGACCCTGTATTTTTTTTAAAAAGTTGTCGTGTTTGGTATTGCCGTAAACCGTGTTTGGTATTGCCGTAAACCGTAGCTCATTGGCTCTATTTATCGTACTGAGGACGCTCAGTGACGCTTCTAGCCCAAACTAAAGCCGTTGAAGTGGGGCGTAGTCGTTCATCCATCTGTGGAGTTCCAAGTCTTCTCATTGGTCAAAGGCTGACCAAAACCCCTTTCAATTGGCCAAACAAGGTGTCAATCTAATGCTAACACTTCCTGGTAGCATGAGATTAGCTTGTTTCGGCGGGAGAAAAGGAATGATGTTTTTTATTTACAAAAGAAACGACATAAAGTGTCGCAGCTGACTTCAAGTTGGGAATACTTTTCGGCAGTTTTTGTGCCTTGGAGGCTCTAACATATCTTTTGCACCTAATTATTTTACTGGATATTATTCCCTGGACCTTTATGAGCAGAATGAGACCCAGTTTGTGGGATTTTGTAGCGGTTCCAGTCCAATGACCCGGCAAAGGTAAGACCAAATCCAATCTCCATCTTTGTGCTTGTCTGTAAAACGGGCTTTGGTGTCAAATATGTGGTTTTAATGTCTTAAAATGGTTTATATAGTCTGAAAGACGAGACTTTAAGCTTTAATTTGATGTATACATTTTTGGGTTTGAATGACTTAGGAGTGTGCACTGATGGAGGCGCACGCTAAAATGCTCTGTATAAAGTGTAAACGGCCCGCGGGTGGGGCGCTGCTACATAACAAGATATACACTCCCGTATCTTCCAATAACAACATTCCTGTGGCTCAGCTTCACTCTCAGTGAGTCTTCTATTGACAGTAAAAGTATGTGTTTTACTCTGCCCTCAAGAATTCATTCCAAGATGTTATTTAAACGAAACCATAAGATGATCTGTGTGCAATGTACCCTTTGACACAGCTCAATGAGCAGGTTTGATGACATATCTGTTTTTGTTTCTGAAACCACTTTTGTTTAAGCTGCAGTAACTGCAGAGACAACCCTTACATAAGTTAAATCTTAGAAACATAAAAGATAAAATAAGAGTTCATACACCATGGGGCCTGGAGGTGGGACTGTCTTTACAGCAGCTTAATATTCTCACATATGTTAAGTTTTTCAGGTGCAAGTGGCAGAGTAGTTCGCACGCCTGCCTCACAGCAAGAAGGTTGTGAGTTCAAAACCCCACTTAAACATACTTGGCTGACTCCGGTCTTTCAGTGAGGAGTCTGCAGGTCCTCCTTGTGTTACGGTGGGTTCTCCGGGTACTCCAGTTCCCCCCACCGTCAAAACACATGCAGGTTTAGGTTAATTGGCAAATCTAAAGTGTCCTTAGTGAATGGTTGTCTGTCACTGTCTGTCTCTATACGTTAAACCTGAGACTAACTGGCCACTGTCCAGGGTGTACCCCGCCTCAGGCCCAAAGCTGCTGGGACAGGCTCCGATACCCGCGACCCCTAACGGGACTAAGTGATAGAAAATGAACGAATGTTACGATTTCAAACTGTTTTTTCTAACTCGGGCTTGTTCATCTGTGACATGTTAGTATTGTTAGTATTTTCTGTTTTTGAAAACTTTAAACCTTGAATAACATTGTGTACATGTTAAATTAAAGGGTTTATGTTGCCTTATCTCAGGTAAGTGATCGAGAATTTAACCGTCCACCATATTGAAAGCTGCATTTTATTAGGAAAAGGATCTCGGAAACTGTAATTTTTAAGGTTTTTATTCATTCAACTCTTAAATCAGTTTATAATAATATGAGATGGACTTTGGTTGTTGCACACGTGCAGTGATCTAGACATGTTTGAACGACTTATGCCCTCTTACATCTAGACCAGCTCATACATCCTCGTCTGCCCCAGGGTTATCCAATGTTCTACACAAGCATCGCGCCAGCCTCTGGTCAGCTGAGAGAAAATGGCGCAAGTCAAAAGATCCTACTAACCTCTGTATCACTCGACATGCCTGAGTGGCATCTTATCTTTGGATGAAGGACCATCACCTGCAGCTGAACCTCACAAAAACAGAACTGCTTGTGATTCCTGCCAAACCCAAAGACCCACCACAACTTCTCCATTCAACTAGGCTCATCAACCATTACACCGTCCAGCACTGCCAGAAATCTGGGAGTGGTAATTGATGATCAACTAAACTTCACAAGTCATGTTGCAGCACCACCAGGTCCTGTAGATTCATCCTCTACAACATTAGGAAAATTAGACCTTTTCTATCGGAGCACTCTACACAAATCCTAGTTCAGGCTCTTGTCTTGACCAAACTGGATTATTGCAATGCTCTACTGGCTGGACGCCTGCATCAAGTTCAAAGCTATGCTCTTGGCCTACAAGACCAACACTGGTTCTTCAGTTGCTAATACTGACCTATGTTCTACGACCTATGTTCTACCAGATTCTTGCGCACTGCAAATGAACAACGTCTGGTGGTACTTTCTCTGGATCTGTTCCACATTAGAGGAATGATCTACTGCTGCTACAAGATCAGTCAGTTAAAAACCTAGCACAGTAATCAAAACTTTTTTTTTTTTTTGGAAAAAGAATCGATAGAAAGGAAGTAGAATTCAGTGTTTGTCAGCCAGGTGCTGATGGAAAAGATGTGTTTTCAGGTGTTTTTTAAAGATGGCTACAGAATCTGCTGATCTTGTAGCAGCAGTAGATCATTCCACCAATGAACAGATCCAGAGAAAGTATGTGAGAGGGATTTTTTTCCTCTTTGGGATGGTACAACCAGACGTTGTTCATTTGCAGATCGCAGGGATCTGGTAGGAACATAGGTCTGTATCAGTGAGTGAAGATATGAGGGGGCGGAGCCAGTGGTCGTCTTGTAGGCCAAGAGCAAGGCTTTGAACTTGAACAATGTAACCTAATGAGGAGAGGAGCCAGTGTAACCTAATGAGGAGAGGAGCCAGTGTAATCTAATGAGGAGAGGGGTTATGTGTGCTCTCTTCGGTTCTTTAAAGACCACTCTTGCTGCTGCATTCTGGATGAGCTGCAGAGGTTTGGTTGTGCAGCAGGAGTCCAGCCAGAAGAGCATTGCAATAATCCAGTTTGGACAAGACAAGAGCCTGGACTAGCCTGGTCTATAAAACCATCTTTATCCTAAATTCTAAATTCTACTTCCTTTTCTGCCTCGAGAGTAAATATGCAGAGCCCCAGAGAGGACGAGTGAGAAAAAAATTATTATAACAAAAGGCCTCGAGCTTCTTATTGCGTGGGACACACAAGAAAACACAAGTAAATGTTTACATGGACATGAGGTCATTGGTGCAAGCAACAACAAAATGACACAATACCGACAAGACTAAGCAACAACAATCACTGGTGATGTCAGTTGACGTTTCTCACTGGGATATACAATTATAAAGTTTCTTTTCATTTTGTAATAAGACAAATCTGGGGTTGGCTGGTTGTAAATTTCATGTCTCAAGTGTAAAATATGTGGCTTTATTTTTTATTGATTGCTTTGTTGAAATTGTGGTCTGTGTATTCTTCCTGTTGACATGCTGACGTGTCTTTTAAACTAAACTAGGATTTTGTTGGTCATTTGAGTCTATGCATAGCTTTAACTAATCCTTAGAACTAGACTAGAACTAGAACTCACAAATAATTATGCAATATTCGTTAGGTTCCATCATTTTTGGTTTCTCTCAACAGTTTTTAAAAGATGACTGTCACACTTTCCCTGACGCTGTGTTCACTGTTGCCATGACAACCGGGGTATGGGGCGCCGTTTGTAAAGCGGCTCACGCTGAAAATACCAGCAACATTTTGTCACATTTAGCTTCAAACAATGTTTAAAAAACTGGTATGAATTTTTAACAGTCACTTTTTATTACATTTACAACAATATTTGTCAACTTAAAGATATTTTAAATATAAATCTAAATATTAAATTATACACCTAAATGTTAAATCTTAAATCAAAATGTTTAATCGAAATCTAAACATTAAATTGAAATCTAAATGTTAAATCGACATCTAAATCTAAATGTTAAATCAAAATCTAAACGTTAAATTTAAATCGAAATCTAAATGTTAAATCGAAATCTAAACGTTAAATTTAAATCTAAATGTTAAATCAAAATCTAAACGTTAAATTTAAATCTAAATGTTAAATCGAAATCTAAATTTTAAATTTAAATGTTGAATCGAAATCTAAACGTGAAATTTAAATCTAAATGTTAAATCGAAATCGAAATCTAAATGTTGAATCTAAATGTTTTGTGTGAAACTAAATATTTAACTAATATGCAAATTCAAAATGCCAACAACCCGGAAGTGCCAAAATAAAAGCTCGAGGAGGTCAGTGTGTGTTTATAGCATCTGTCAAATAAGAAACAAATTTAAACCATCTTATCCGAGGAAATTGACTCTTGGACATGGTTTATCGTGATAATAACTACCTAAAATAATAAACACGTTTGGAGAAACTGTATTTAAAGAGAAGGCTAGTGTCATTTTAATGAAAAGAGCGGGATGATGACCTGTAGCCATAATAGCCGGCCACAAGGGGTCTCACTTTGACAGAATGTTATGTCCTCACTCATCATGCGATTCGTTGGACATTTTGAACGACAGTAACGTGAACAGTTACCGTACCTGGTCAGGGGTGGGCAGGGATATAGGCTCTTGCTGCCTTCTAGCCTTCTCTTCAAATACAGTTTCTCCAAACGTGTTTATTATTTTATTATTATATATGTTAAACTTTTCAGAGTTTAGTTGTAATGCTGTGGCTTCTTTGTGCATAAAGAAATACAATAATGACTGACGTAATGTTGACATGTTACTTTTAATATAGAATACAACAGTTGTAGCAAAGCAATAAAAAAGTGCTATAAGCCAAAAGATTCACAACAAAAGGAAAAAGCACAGTAAGTAACAAAATCCAGAGCACTTTTCCCAACCTTTTTCCACCAAAAGCACAAATCAATTAAAACCGAATTGTATTGATTAACTGCAGTAATGTAGCACAATATGGTTTAAGTTTAGATTTATATTCTGTAGTACAGTAGTTTTAAAGGTTTTTTGGTTCAAAGCAGTTACTGTTGCAGGAGCTGTCTTATCCGTTTCCAGCAGAGGGCGCTACAGTCGCTCCACAACAGTATCCGAAGGCAGGCCTTGTTGAATCAGTAGAGTTTTGACCTAAAGGGAAACAAAAACAGGTTTGAAATAAATATTGTAGACAAGACCTGATCAGAGTGTGTCCAAACCAGAACAAGACCAAGACCACTGTAGAACCTATCAGAAGAAACATCAGAAGAAGATAAAAACCACTAGTACTAAACTAGAACTGAACCTCGGGCTAAACCAGGTCTCAACTAGGTGTAAAAGTAAAAGTAGCTTTTTTTCCCTCTATTTGTGCAACTGTAAGAAGTGTATATTTTCAACATTCATTCATTCATTCATTCATTCATTCATGTCCTCCTGCTTAGTCCCATTTGGGGTCAGCTTTGGGCCTGAGGCGGGTACACCCTGGACAGTGGCCAGTTAGTCGCAGGGCTAACATATAGAGACAGACACTGACAGACAACCATTCACTCTCACATTCATTCACTAGGGACACTTTAGAGTTGCCAGTTGCATGAGTTTGGGAGGAAGCCGGAGTACCCGGAGAGAACCCACAGTAACACGTGGAGGACATGCAGACTCCTCACAGAAAGCCACATTTGGCCGTTTTCCAATTTTGAAATTTGACACTTCCACATTATTGTATTCTGTTTTTATTCCCAATTTGTACAGTGTCCCAACTTTTTCTAAATCATGTTTGTACATTTATATTTAATCACACTGTATTTCATATTTCCTCTCACACTGACCTGTTCTAGGATGAGGTTGATGTCAGCATCAGTGAGAGGTGTTGAAGAGGAAAGCCTGGCTTTTCCAACCACAAGATCTGGAAAAGGTTAGATAATAAATCATTATTATGATGCATGTAAGAGTAAGACATTACAAACCTGTTTGTTATTACCAGATATTGGCCTATATTATTAAGATAAAGCGCCATCTAGTGTGAATCTTGAGAAATGTCTTGTTTTTGTTTGGCAGTTTAAAATCATAGATCTTTTTTGGTGAGTTTTTGTTGTTTTCGTGTGATGTAGTCAGACCTAGTCTGGACCTAAACTCTGGAGCAGTGTGTTGATTGGTATTGGATCAGGAACTTAAGTAGCCTGGTTCTACCAGACTCTCGTACATTTCATTTGTACAGAGAGTCTGGCCTCGCTCCATTGACAAGCGTTTACTTCCTTGAATGCGGGAACTCTGTTGAAGTTTAAAACTATTGGATCTGCCCAGAGTCACTCAGGATGTGCCATAGCCAATCGCTAACGTGTGGTCGTGACGTATGTCATGCGCCGAAACCTACCGGAAACAACAAGTCACTCCCTCTGTTCGCTGATTGGTCCTACAAAAAATTGATTTCTGGAAACCTAAGAATATACAGCGATCCCAGACTAAGTACTAAAGCGAAATGAAATTGAGCTGAAGTACGTAGGAGGGCGGAGCCAGGGTAGAACTTAAGCAGGTTCAAACCCTGATATCTACTCTGTTGTAGGGCTGTGCCATTAATCACAAAACAATCGCAATTTGAACAAATGCACTTTCTAAATCGCATTTGGCTGCAATTTTTTTTATTTATATTTTGATTCAAAATCAGAGTTTGGCCAGTTTAATTTATAATTGGCCGGTAAAAAAAAAAAAAAAAAAACGATCATTTGGGCCGTAAATCTGCTTCCAGTGCTGTGCACAGTTTGGACACAACTTGGTGCAGTTTAAATGTAAATAAAGCTAACTAAATGTTTTGTTCAGAATGTAGCATGTTTAAAAAAGGAAACACAATAGCCAAGAATTGCCAATAAAATAGCTATTGCAATATTCATTAACAATGACACATGTAGGTCGTTTGTGTTTGTAGGACGTACAGTCAGTGAAGGGGTTTTCAGCTGGAGGTGGAACTGTAATCGTTGGACCTGTGTAAAGAATAAAGAATGAGATTATATTATATAATATATTATAATATAATATATATATTCCACAGCCTTATTGAGTTTGCAATGAAGTGTCTTAGAGTCCTGTTGATGTTGTACATCTCCAAGCATTCAGTGATCCATGTGTGTGGCACTGAGTCATGTGCTTTCTTGTAATCAATCCAGGCAGTGCACAGGTTGGTGTGTCGGGTTCTGCAGTCTTGGGTGACTGTTCTGTCAACCAGGAGTTGGTGTTTGGCTCCTCTGGTTTCTTTGCCGATGCCCTTCTGTGCTTTGCTCATGTATTGATCCATGTGCCCACTTATCTTAGCCGCGATGATGCCTGACATGAGCTTCCATGTTGTGGAGAGACAGGTTATTGGTCGATAGTTGGATGGGACTGTACCCTTTGAAGGATCCTTCAGGATCAGGATTGTAAGCCCTTTGGTAAGCCATTCAGGGTGCGTTCATTTAGCAGCTGGTTCATTTGTGCTGCAAGGCGCTCGTGGAGTGCAGTGAACTTCTTTAGCCAGTAGGTGTGGATCCTGTCAGGACCCGGTGCTGTCCAGTTTTTCATACCTGAGACTCTTTCTTGGACATCTGCCGCTGTGATGGTAACTGGATTCTGTTCAGGGAGGTTGCTGTGGTCCTCTCTCAGAGCCACCAGCCACTGTGCATCGCTGTTGTGTGATGCCTCTCTCTCCCATATACTTTTCCAGTATTGTTCAGTTTCCAGCCTTGGTAGGTAGCATTCCAACAGAGCCTTGTTATTGCATCTCGCCCATCTCCACGTTGTTCTTGTTCCTGTTCTTGTTCCATTAGCCCATTTGTCATCAAGTTGCTCTGGTTCTCCAACACCTGACGCAGACCTTGTTTGGCCGGTCGCCGTCTGATCCGGCTTCTCTTAGCATTTATTGTGTCTCATCATTTTAATGAGGTAGGCGATAGCGCAAAGGGTCCTGCCTAAGCACCCACACTGGATAGCGCCCCGAGGGGGACTCGAACCCTGGTCCCCCGTGTAAAAAGTCCTGTCCTTACCAGCTGAGCTAACAGCTAAACTCACCAACTCTGACAACGACACATCGTGGCTCGGTCTGGTATTTACTCGACCTACAGAAGATCAACACAGCCCACATAATAATAAATGATAAATAAAAACAATAAATTTTATGTTAAATATATTCTCTAAAGGGACTCACCCCAGCACAGCCTGCACCACGAAACAGACGGGGTGGCTCTGTCCTTTCTCTGCCTCAGACGGCGTCCATGTTAGTGTGAACTCTCCTTCTCCAGTCGTCGTCTCTTTCATTTCGTGCGGCGCACTGAACAGCAGCTCAGAGACACTTCAGCAGAAACAAACAAAAGACATTGAGTTTTATATGAAGTTGATAATATTGATGATATCATTGAGTGAAGTCAGTTCTGAGGCACACTTAATGAAAGAAATGAAGTGTGGTTGAGAAAGTAAGAAAGTGGACGACCTCATGAGACAAATCTGGGTTCACAGACAACAGCCTGTCCCTGCAGGGCCACCGTAGGTGCTCACAGAGGAAACCAGAAACCCACAAACATGACTGTGGTAAATGTTGAAGATGAACTCTTACGTGGAAGTGTTGGCCTCTGCTTTGATGCTGATGTTTAGAGTTTGTCCAGCAGAGGCGTTCAGGATGAGTCCATATTCTGGGGTCGGTGGAACAAACTTGGGCAGGTAGACTCCCTCTGTGCAGGACGGGACAGAACTGTCCACTGAAGAGAGGAACAAGGGGAACTCTATTATTTATAACTAAAATAGATCCTGAACATTTACAATTTCAAGATTTAATTTTTTTACAATACACCCTCTCCTAGAGATCCAAGGCAAATTTAATTAAAATGCTAAATAAAACAAAAAACTAACCATTTAAAACAATTTCAAGACTTAATTTGCTCATAGCGTCGTTGAGGGTTTTTACTTCCAGTGAACCGTCGGTTTGAGTCAGTGCTATGTTCTGTTTGGGGAAGTCCTTTAGAACGGCATATACAGGATATGACCCTTTGAAATTGTTGTACAAGGTCGGATCATAGGACTTTACACAAAACTGAAAGAAAAGAGGACAATTATTAGAGTCAATAAATGAATCCATCTGTCTTTACTTTGGCTATTGACAGTTCTTTATTTGTTAAGCTGGAGGTGAGAGACAAAGAGAGACTATTTAGGGGAAGGATTCCTCCAGCATCGAGAAGAAAAAAAGAACATATGTTGTTATAAAGTCTGCTTTATAGCTTTTTGTCTAAAATGACATTTAAAAAAAAAACTCATGGTCAGTTTCTACAGGCTCTACAGGAGTTATAAATAAGAAGGGTATTAGAAATGTTTATATATATTCCCCTGTGTTCCCCTCGTATTAATCACTGGCTACTGACAGTAAAGAACAGTTTCTGTAATATGTCATTTGTAAATGCCAGTTCTTAACTGAGTCCACTCCTGTTCATTATCAGTGTCTGTGATTGTTGAGACGGTGCTCACCTCTGATGTGCCGGGTCCAGAGTTGTTTAAGCAGGGCGAACAGTTGGCAGAATAATAATAATCACAAAGCTTGACCAAGTCTCCATCATCATCAAAGGCCAGTATTTTATAATCTCTTGGACAGTTTGTTGGAATTCTAACAGAAGTAAAGAAAAGTCTTTGTGTTAGACATTTGTATCAAAAACAAAGTGTATTGTGTTTGTATTTATTATGAGAGGTTATCTAATATTTTAGAGGTTATAGAAAAGAAGGATGAGAATCACAGAGAAAGAAACAATCTCTAATGTGTGTCTATGATTACCACACAGCAGCTTCTCTGAGTCATGATACATGGACAAATAGTCACAATCTGTGTTTCTGACTCAGGACAGGGCCCTGTTCCACAAAACTGGATCAGGAGGTCAGAGAGGTGCCTCAGGGTTAACTCTGGGCTTTCAGTTTCACAAAGCTAACACACTTTATGTTAAGTTCCTGGTAGATAATAGACACAGCCCAGTGACCAATCAGCAACAAGAAAGCAGCTGCAGCTGTGAAGAAGGAGAAAGACGCTGCACAGAGAGAGGAAAGGGACAAGCAGCAACAACTGAACGTATACATCAAGCATTAACTTTGACACTGAATGACATTTAACAGAACAGCCTTAACTGTCAGCATCATACTGAGAGCCACTGATTAACTTTGTGAAAAGTAATTTAAAATAAGGTTTAAACAGTAGACTCCAGAGTCTGTTTAGTTTTCATGTGTATTTGGTCTTCGCTGTTCATTTTGCACAGGTTAAGTGTAGGTTTGACCAGGTTCGTAGTGCAGGGCCCTGCAGCTCACAGATGCTCACACACGAGGCAAACGTGCACAGAAAGTTAGTTGTACCTGAGAACAGGTGGAACTGTCATCATCGGTGGTCTGTTGGAGCGCCCAGTGTCAGACCTCGTCCTAAAGTCTATGGAAAAAGGTCAATGGAAATGGAGGATGCGATCTCCAGGAGTTCAGTCTAAAGAGGGTTTCAAAGAAGAGACATTAGTCTAAAATGTGTGTTCACATGTTGAATATAAATAATAAAATGATATGTTACTCACAACATCTCAAACGGAGCATCTGTGGGTAGGCTCAGCTCGTAAATGGTCTCTGTTTGACACAACTCTCCACTGTTTTCTTTGTCGACAACGTAGGACCCAACAAAATTCTGATTTCCACAATCTGCACTTAAACAATAAAAAATGCAGATTTGGAGCAAGTGTCAAAGTTGAGTTTTGCCCGAAGGATGCCCTGCAGGATTTAAGAGAAAAGACATCAGTCTTTGAAGAGGGTTGAGTCTGATTTAAAGCTCCAGGCTGTAGCGACATCTGGTGGTGACTCTGCAGATTTCAGTCACAGATGTGTTATAAGACCTGGATGTGATGGAAACACAATACTGTGAAGTTAGCTGATGCTTGTGTCATTATAAAACTGGATAATGGACTTGTGTTTTATAAAAAAAAAAAAAGTTTGGTCGAACGACTGAAAAAAATGCCTAAATACTTTCAAGCCTCTTGGTCAGAACTGGTCACATGGAGGCGTTACTCGATAGTGACAGACTAGACAGACTTGAAATATGGTAAGAGAAACGGGGAATGACATTAAGTACTTGACCCGAGCTGGAATCAAACCGTGTAACTGTTATGTTTAAAAAATGCTGTATGCCTGTGGGTTGGTCTTTCAAACAATATAAAAGGTCATGCATTTCTGTATCTCAAGCTCTTGCTGGACTGGGACATGGCTTGTTGTGACGCAATAAACATTTTTGCACCAGACTTTTTCTCATCTTAAGGAATTTATATGGAATCAAACCTTGAAACTAACTAACTAATAAAGAATTTATAGAGGATTTTGTGATTAAAATTAAGAATTTTGCTCACTTTTTGACTCAAAACGAAACACAATATTTGTTTTCTTGGGTTTGGTCACTATATCTGTTGTAGTTGATTTTATTTTATTTATTTGATTTTATTACATACACATACTTTTTTCAGATGAAGTCATACGCACCTGAATAGACCCATCTGTTTTTGTAGAAGTTTGGTAATACGTCAGTGCGAATCCAGACAAGTTAGCCTCTGCTGCTGGTTCTTGTGGAAATGTTACTGAAGACAAAGATCATAGTATTTTACACACTACAAAAAAAGGGAAAAAACACACGCACACACAAATCTCTTGACTGTGTGGCTTTACTCACCATTTCCAACGACCAGAACAACACATCGAACGTCCGAGTGATACTCGCTGGAGCTGATGAATTAAACAGAAGCTGATTATCAACAATGATACAAATATTAGGAATATTTTGCTCAAAAGGCACTGACTTGAAAAGTCCTTTAGCAACAAAGCACAAAGGAAAGGTTTCTCCATCATCATCCTCGGACGGTGTCCAGGTCAAGTTAAACTGTCCAGCTTCATTTGAGGTCTTGGTTATATTGGACGGCCCACTGAACCACAGGCCCGACACCCTTCAACAGAAAACAACTCAATTAATTTTGTTTTGTTGCTTGCCATACCGGAGCACCACCTGGCCAGCTACAGCTTAGATTTTTGAGTTCATCTCAAAAATCAGTTTTATTTGCAGTGTCTCAGTGATCGCACAATAACAGATGAAAACTGACCTTTTTTTAAGAAGATAGTCAAAAGTGTATATTAAATTGTATGCTGTCTCCATGCTCTGCTGTTCTATATCTTTATTGAAGATTTCACAAAGAATCCAGTCCAAACATGTATTGTTTTGCTGTTTTGTTAAGTAAATTTCTTGCTTAAGGTAATAATGTTTAAAAGTAAATAAATAAAAAAAGAAAGAAATGAAAGTTGATCCATGCAAAGGTGACAGTATTTGTTGAACCACACTGTAAAACACAAAAAAAATATTGTAGTATAAACTGAACAATAAAATGTTGGGTTTATATTATGATCCACGACAGAAGATATAAAACACAATATATTCTTTAACTGGTGCTTCATAAGGAATTTATAATGTTACTTTACCTTTTTAAAAAGCCACAAATAATGTTGGGCACCGTTACTGTAATATTAGAGTTAAAAACTTGTGGATCATCTTTTCCATTAAAAAGCAATTTATAAAAGCTGTGGGCATTTTCCTCTTGCCTCTGAGACTAAGAACGCATATAATTACACAGTATTCATTATATTCTGCTCTTTTGTTTTTTCTCCACAGTTTTTTAAAGCCGGACAATCGGATTTTCTCTGACCTTGTGTTCACTGTCGTCATGACAACGGGGGGCGTGTCTCCTCAGACAGTGTTTACTGTGGTCGATGTGTCTAGAGGCTCATTTTACCATTTAACATTAGAAATACAATAATCAGACTGGGGGTCATCAGAAAAGTAGAATTAAAACAGACTGATTAAACATCAATTAAGAAATTATTTAAAACGCAATAAGACACACAGGAGGCATCTGTTGTAGAGCAGCAAGAAAAACATAAAAAAATCATAAAAAACATAAAACGTTATATTTGTGTTTTATGTGTTTCTAAAACCGTCCAGAATCCATTTTTACTGTTAAATTCCTCAATCCACTCTTCATGAGTTTAATCTGCTTTGACTTCCTGCATTTGGTCTAAAGTCTGAACTATCTCCAAACGCTCTTTCACAAATGAACCAGACCTCGGTTCAGTTTCCAGACCGAGACCAATGAGCAGCTGTTTGGACTGAACAACAGTCACTTTTTCACCTACACTGACTTTTGGACTTTCCTGTTTGGGTTGAACCAAAGCTGCCTAAGTGTTCACTTAAGGCTTAACTTACGTGGCTTTAGTGGCGTTTGCTTGGATAATTATGTTCTGTTGTACACCTGCAGTGAAATTCAGCTTTGCTCCATGTTTAGGAGTTGGTTCCACAAACAGTGGCAGGTATTTCCCTTCTGTGCAGGACGGTACGGCAGCCATCACTGCAAAAGGCAAACTCGGTTTAAATAAGCTATAGTTCCCTCACCAAGACTTAAAAAGACAGAATAAATCAGTTTACAGAAATATATGTACTTGTGCATGAACTTACAAATTAAAGCAAACTGAAAAGATACACTGCCAATGGATGAGGTGGAGTATCTTGCTTCATTTTTCCCGTTGCTTTGCATCAGGATGTACTCTGTTCTGGGAAAGTCCTCCATCATCAGCTCCACAGCGTACAGACCTTCACTAGTGCTGCTGGATGGGTAAAATATTAAAGAACAATCCTGTAAAATAATAGATTGGGTTAGTCCAGATCAACTGTTGTGGGTCATTAAAACATTAGGTGTTACTTACATAATAGCTGTAGAGACCAGGTGGTGGTGTACACGGGTCACACTCATTTAAGTATTTACTTGCATATCTGCATTTAACACTGTCCCCGTCAGGGTCATAGGTCAATGGAGAAATTGTTCTCGGACAGTTTGAAGGAATTCTAAAATAATGACAGAAATATTGGGTTTGTGGTTAGGAAAAAGAGAGACATTCCTGTCAGTGTTGCCTAAAAGTGTTTACTAATTTAGCAAGTTATAAAACTTCTGACAGAAGAAACTAAAGAATATGACACACACACTGAAAAAATGAAAAGTAGTATCCTTTTCATTTTTAAATTAATGTTTTATGTTTTTAATATGCCTCATCTTTGCACAAACAACAGCAGTCTTTCCTTCACAGACTGTTTGCACGTACCTCTGTGATGTGCTTAATTAAACATGCTATTGCAGTCTTGATAAACCAGTTGGTGCTAAATTAAGTTTGTGCACTCGGGAGAAAACAGTAAGGCACAGGTTTTATAGACATTAGTCGGGCCATGGGACCAAGAGGTTAAAGGAGAGACAGTTGGGACGTATAGTTACCCAGTCTGTTAACCCTCACTGACCGGGCAATAAAATATCATCTGAAAGTTAATTCTTAAAGACTGTAACTGTGAGGCTTCTTACTGAAGAGGAGACATGATGGTGGCCTGTGGGGGTCTGTTGGCTTGTCCTGTGTCGGAGCGGGTCCTTAGATCCACCAAAGTTAAGGCTTTAATTAAAGGGTCATCATTCAAAGCACTGGACCAAGTCTCACTGCTCCAGTTCATCCTGAAAACACATAAGTGTAGTTCAGAGTTCTGTCTGGCTCTTGTATCCTTACACTCAGAGCAGGCTTGACTTACGATAACTGAAACGGTGCATTTGTAGGAAGCTGTAGAGTCCGTTTGGTTTCAGTCTGACAAAAGGTTCCTGCTTCAGAATATTTATCCACAATATGTGTTGTTTGTCCGATCTCAGTTCCACAGTCTCCACTGAGACAGTCCCAGGTGTATGAGCCTGTTTCACACGCTCCTGTGGTTACCTTATAACGAAGTTCAACCTGCAGCACATCAACACCAGAGTGGACAGGACTGAGCATGGATCAGTGCTTAGATTTAGTACATCTGTCTTTGCATCAAGAATAATTTCACCAGTGACCACTTTAGGAGCTGCAGCAAGAAAAGATAAAACCAATCCAATGCAGCCCAGAGATTATTTTCTCTTTTGACCAGAAAATAGAAAAGAGACACTATAGGAAACTTACAACCTCTAAAATGGTCAGATTCTGTAAAAAAATGTTCAAATTATGTTTGAAAAATACATTTCAGGAAATTATTTAGAAAATGTACAAACCTCGTAAGAACCATTTGTGGCACTGTTTTTGGGATAATAAGTCATCTCCGTCCCGTAGTATGACAAAGCCTGGGAACTTCCAACAAACAGCAGCAACAACCAGAGAGCCATCGTCTCTAAGATGTCTTTACACCAGGACTGAGAGTCACCGACACACATCCTTTAATGCTCTCCAGTACTGTAAAGAAACAATGAGAACCAGTTAACCGTCTGCAACAGGTTTGTCAACTGTGACTGTGGTTAGATCTTTTCAGCTCATTTTGAACAAAGAACATTCTCTGGATTCTTTTGACAATCACTTTAGTTTTCATTGCCTTATGATCCATGATAAAGATTGTTGTTAAAATCAAGGTTTGTGCAAAAATGTCATGTAGGTCTAATCCTGCTCTGTGAACAGGAAACCTGAATATAGATTCTCTGTTAATTCTAAAGCAGAGGGCCTGGGACAGACATGTCAAAGAATCAGGACTTTTAACAGGCTTTTTCTCACTGACGTTCAGTACCAGGTAAACTAGATACTCTGGCTTTTATTAATAAGCACAGTCTGTTTATGTGTCTAAGATCCAAAGTTCATATTTACCTCAAACCAGAGTTGAATAAATAAAAATCTGAGATAACGGCTGATTGATTAATTAAAGGTTATTCTATTTTACTTTTACTTTGCAGGTATTTATTGATGATGATTATAATCTTGATAATTATCATAATTTAGCAGCCCTACCTCAAATTCAACATTTTTGCCAACTTTTATTTATTGTTTGGAATTGTAAAGTTGTCGTATTTTTGTCATATTAAAAACCTGTTATGATGAAATAATTTTTTGTTGTTTTTATTTGGCGTTAATATACTACTGTATCTTCCAATAACAACATTCCTGTGGCTCAGCTTCACTCTCAGTGAGTCTTCTATTGACAGTAAAAGTATGTGTTTTACTCTGCCCTCAAGAATTCATTCCAAGATGTTATTTAAAAGAAACCAGAAGATGATCTGTGTGCAATGTACCATTCGACTCAATGAGCAGGTTTGATGACATATCTGTTTTTGTTTCTGAAACCACTTTTGTTTAAGCTGCAGTAACTGCAGACACAACCCTTACATAAGTTTAATCTTAGAAACACAAAAGATAAAATATAAAATCATACACCATGGGGCCTGGAGGTGGGAGTTTTTTTTTTTTTTAGCAGCTTAATATTCTCACAAATTTAAAAATTTTAAATCTGGGCTTGTTCATCTGGGACATGTTAATATTGTGGACCTCAAACCCATTTTACATTTTTGAAAACTTCGACTTTAAACCTTGAAAAACCTTGTGTACATATTAAAATAAATGGTTCATGTTGCCTTATCTCAGTTAACTGATCGAGAATTTAACCGTCCAACACATTGAAAGCTGTGTTTTATTAGCCTTTTGAGTCCTTCCAGTGGCTTTAAAACTTTCTGCATGAATGCTATATATTTTGGGGCCATTTTGATAAATTGGGGGAGGGGATAGAAAGGGTTAGGACTGTTGTGTTGGTCTTGTGAGTTACACAGTGACAGCGCAGATATTTGTTTTAAACAGCATGTTAACCTCGACTAAGGTCAAGAAAGTCTTTTCTTGAATTGTGGCTTCTTTGCTTTTACAGATACAATAGTTACAGTTCAGATGTGGTTAGTCTTAGCTAGAGCTGTTTACTATACGCTTTTAATAGTGTAGGTTAAATTAAAAAATGAGTTATAATTTTACAAATCATTGGTAAATAGTTTAAGTTTCTTTTAGTTTTGTTCTGATATGTACTTGTTTGTTATATGAATTTCCGTTCAGATTAATGAGGAGACTATGGAGACTGTATACAATTTAAAAATGAATGGCCAGGTTTAATTCTTGCAAGAATGAAGCAAAACAAACATGTCACAATGGTTCAGGCTGAGGTTTGCTTAACAAAGTAAACAATACATGAGATTTTATATCTAGCAGTAAACACAGTGTTGAGGAGCCTCCACATGACCTTTAACCCAGAGGCCAGAGGTTGGTCTATGTCTATGTTTGGATTAACATGAAGGACAGGACATGAGCAGAACCAAGAGCAACCTGTAGATAATAACAATAAGAAATATACAATTCCCATAACACTGTATCTGGTGTTGTCTTTTCAGGCCTTAAGACCTAAATATGCAGAGCCCCAGAGAGGACGGGTGAGAAAATAAATGATAATAAAAGGCCTTGAGGTTCTTAATGTGTGGGAATGACAAAAAACTCAACACAAACAAATGTTTACCTGGACATGTGGTAATTGGTACAAGCCACAACAAAATGACACAAAAGACAAAGCAACAACAATCCCTAGTGGTGTCATCGTCTGTTCTTAACAAATACAGGAGTTGTATTTTAATACAATAATACGTCAGATGTGTTAGGACAGAAATCCAGAGCCCTTTTTCCCAACCTTTTTATTTTTCACCAAAAGCACAGAGTTTAAAACTCAATTGGATTGATTAACTGCAGTAATGTGGCACAATATGGTCCTCTGTATTTTCTGTCTCCAGCAGAGGGCGCTACGGCCGTCTCACAACAATATTCGTAGGCAGGCCTTGTCGAATCAGTTCAGTTTTGATCTAAAGGGAAACAAAAACAGAGTGTGTCAGGACCATCGATAGTATAAATATGGATGTTATCCGCCCATTGGTCCCGTATTTACCGATATTGACATCACGACAGGGCAATAAAATGCCCCCCCGAGTTGTCACGTTGTAGAAACCAGGCTTTGTACCAGGCTGTAAACATGATTTTTATGCTCGTAAAGTCGCCACTGGGTTTCTCCTTTTATTTCCACTTTTGGAGCCTGCCCTCTGGTGGACGGCAGTATATTGCCGTATTTTGGCGTATGGCGGCGCCCTTACGCGACGACCATTTAGGAGGTTCCATGGGAGATGCTTGGTCAGGACCAGGCCTATAAGTCTTTTAGAGACTGAGCCTAAGACCAGTAAAGGATCCATAGATACAGACACCACGAGAAGACTTAAGTTGAAACCAGATATCAAAACAAAAACAAGACTCAAACAAGGACTAAATCAGAGCTAAACCAGGACTAAACCACAGCCAAACTAAGATTAAACCAAATAAAACCAGGACTAAATCAAGTTGAAAACTCTAAGTTTATGAAAGGCGGAATAAACTAGATCTTAATCAAGATTAAACCAAGTCTGAAAACAAGTAATCAAGGCTAAGTCTGGTATTTATTGAACCTGCAGACATTAAAGACACAATTGCTTTAAAGAAATGTTCAAACTTGATTCTCGCTCTGTTTTTCCTCTGGGTCCCGACTGTTTGGCTCCGTATCAATTTCTTTGTATTTTATTTCATTTATTTTTTTATTAGAAATTAGATTCTAATTGTGTTCCAGAATATTATAAAAAATGTGATGGACAAATCTTTCGACAAGATGTGGTTCATGATTTGAATCTTACATTTGTGTAAATCTCAATAATTAAACATGATATTACCTGATATTTTAAAATCAATCATTGGTAAAAACACAGGCTTTATGACGCCATACTGTTCATTTTAGGGGATTGAGTAAGTTATTCAGGAATAGAAAAAATTGGACAATCAGCAAACCAAAAATGAGAAAAAGGAGCGCTCCTATTGGTCTACACATTCTTGTGATCTGACGTTCCAGGAAGTGTTTTAGCTGCTGATAAAGTGTATTTTCAGCTGAAAATGTCTTTTAACACAGAAACACCTCAAAAAGAAATGTATCAACAGAAAAGAGAGGCAACGTAAGGCACGATTATATACTCATTCATTTCAATCACGTAATGTTTAATGGGGCAACGATTATTGCCATGCTGACGCTAAAATGCACGCTAAGCTAATGCTAAGAAATTGCTAAGCTAAGTGCTAAACTTCAGTTTGGTAAAGTGTATTAGTATTTTGTGGGAAATAAATTGGTCCGGTTTTATTTTTTTAATAAAAGAGAAGCAGGAGCAGTCTCTAGGCTTCTTTTGGGACAGAGTAACGTCTGAGACAGGGACGACCTAACATTTACACATTAGCCTAACCCTAACAATAACCCAGAAAATCAGGTAGTGCAGCTTTAACCAACCTGTTGTTCGAGATCAGCATCAGTGAGAGGTGTTGAAGAGGAAAGCCTTACATTTAACACCACAACATCTGGAAAAAGGTGAGATAAATATATGATTTTATTTATTTTATTATATAAATATATGACTTTGAGCTTAGCATCATCTTTCCATCAAAACTTAAATACTGTTACCAAGAATTAAATGGCCTTTTTTAGTCTCATTCCAAGTCATTTCTTAGCTCTGTTTGTAATACGTACAGTTTGGACTTTCAGGAGAAGATGGAGTTGAGGTGATAGTCTGTAAATCTTAATAAAGAAAAATGTGTAAATATATTTCAAATAAATAAAAACACCACAAACAAACATGCTAACAACTAAACTCACCAACTCTGACGATGACACATCGTGGCTCGGTCTGGTATTTACTCGACCTACAGAGGATCAACACAGAGTTACAGTCCACATACAATACTAGGACTAATAGAACCAGTCTAAACCAGGACTACAACCGCACTCTCACTCTCTTTTATGTATTTTATGTTAAACATCTCTAAAGGGACTCACCCCAGCACAGCCTGCACCACGAAACAGACGGGGTGGCTCTGTCCTTTCTCTGCCTCAGACGGCGTCCATGTTAGTGTGAACTCTCCTTCTCCAGCCGTCGTCTCTTTCATTTCGTGCGGCGCACTGAACAGCAGCTCAGAGACACTTCAGCAGAAACATTTAGCAAATAAGGTACGCACCAACAAAGATTCCACTACATTAAAGGTGCCTTTCTTAAAAAACTGTAAATCTTTTTTTCTGTAAACATTTCCTCAAACAGGTTTTGTAATGTACATGAAACGTGCATGATGTAAAATGTTACACATTTGAACAAAATGGAACATGACAAAACTGTTTTCAGTAAAGTACACGCCCCCAGCCCCAGTGTGGCCATGATTATTCAAGATCCTGATCTAAAAATCCACCCATGATATTATTATATCAAAACAATATAAATGACTAATTATTACTAAACTAAATGTAATAAAGATAATGGATTTTGTTTCAACATTTCCTTGGCCTGTTCCAGCACTTGTTACTCCTTGTTTTTTGCAAACAAACATAATCCGCAGTGTTTGAAATGTCACAGCAAAAGGGATTGTGGGTAATATCCTTGAACAAAGTGAAGAGATGAACTCTTACGTGGAAGTGTTGGCCTCTGCTTTGATGCTGATGTTTAGAGTTTGTCCAGCAGAGGCGTTCAGGATGAGTCCATATTCTGGGGTCGGTGGAACAAACTTGGGCAGGTAGACTCCCTCTGTGCAGGACGGGACAGAACTGTCCACTGAAGAGAGGAACAATTTCAAAATGTTTTATTACTTTTAGCATCATCCTGGAGATCCAGTGCAAATTAATAATCTAAAAATGTAAATTTGGTTTTCCATAAAAGTTAACATTTTTGTTTTCTTATAATGTCTTGTCAGCAAATTAGTCATCCCACCGCAAAGCAAGAGGACCCTGTTGTCCGACTTCCTTAGGACAGCAGTTCCCAAAGGGGGGGTTGCGACCCCCCGGGAGGTCGCGGAATGGTGGGTGGAGGGTGGCGAGATGATTTCCAGGTTTATTTTTTTATTTTTTTATGATTTTTTTTTTTTTTCCACATACGCCCCGAGGAAGCTGTCCTTAGGAAGTCGGACAACAGGGGGCAGTAGGACAAAGACTGCAGGAAGTTAAGCATCAAAACATATCAAGGCTTAAAACATTGGTGTGATTAAAAGAATAAAAAACGTTAACAGTGCAAATTAACCCAACACTTACCAATTAAAATTATGTTAACACTTAATTTGCTGATGGTGTTGTTGGGGGTTTTCTCTTCCACTGAACCATCGGTTTGAGTCAGAGTGATAGTCTGTCTGGGAAAGTCCTTAAGGGCACCATTTACAATAATTGGTCTTGCAGAAGTGTCCAATGGGTTTGGGTCGTAGGACCTTACACAAAACTGAAAGAAAAAATTATTAGAGTCAATAATAGAGTCAATAAATGTCTGTGTTTATTTTGGCTACTGACAGTAAAGAACAGTTTCTTCATGTAATATGTCATTTGTAAATGGTCCACTCCTGTTTATTATCAGTGTCTGTGATTGTTGAGACGGTGCTCACCTCTGATGTGCCGGGTCCAGAGTTGTTTAAGCAGGGCGAACAGTCGTCAATATAATAATAATCACAAAGCTTGACCACGTCTCCATCATCATCAAAGGCCAGTATTTTATAATCTCTTGGACAGTTTGTTGGAATTCTAACAGAAGTAAAGAAAAGTCTTTGTGTTAGACATTTGCATCAAAAACAAAGTGTATTGTGTTTGTATTTATTATGAGAGGTTTTCTAATATTATAGAGGTTATAGAAAAGAAGGATGAGAATCACAGAGAAAGTTAGTTACAGAATTAGTTACAGTTAAAAATTACTTCTCCCAAAAAGTAGTTAGTAACTCAGTTACTCAGCAAAATAACTGAAGTTATTTTTTATGTTCTATAACAGCTTAAATATCAAAGATGTTTAAATTAACTGATTGAAAAATTAAAAACACTATATATAGTATTTTAGAACATTTGGTATTTATTTGAACTCAATAGATCGCAGCCTGTCATATAATATGCATAGAAATAAAAACTTAAATAAATATTCATTCATTCACGAATGAAAAAAAAATATTGAAAATATAATTCAAGTGCAAAATTAAATCACACAAATGTAAACCTGTGTAAAATAAAACAAAGAAAGATCTGAGCAATAAGTAGTGCAAATCTCTACCTGTAGATTATTGCACAATAAACAAAACACAATTCAACTCTCTGCAGAATAACATGTTCATTACATTCTCATTGAAAATGAAGAAATATATTGATCTATTCTAAAATACTCCTCATCTAACAACTAAACCAGTGGTTGTAATGTACTCTAATTCCTCAAATGACGTTTTGAGCTCAATATTAAAATTCATATTCACTGTCTGAATTTAGCAAAAGAGTTTCGGCATAGAGCCACTCCCCTTTCTCCTCGTGTTGGTGTTTTAGGAGCGTTGCTTGTTTTAACAGAGGCTCTGTCTCTTTCGCTGGAGCTCGCTCTAGCTTCATTTGTGGTTGTGTTAGCAGCAGCAACAAGTGTTGTTAGCATGTGTTGATGTGAGGGGCTTCATAAGATTTGAGTTGCTTGAGGCAGATGTGGATAAAGTATTTTTCCAGGGCATAGCATGTTACAGAAACATTCTTGTCTTTAATTTCAAAAAACGAGAAGTAGTGAGTGCCGATACTTTCAGTTCAACAACGCTACTTTTGAGTTTCCCCGGCTCCTCAGCTGACGCTGTAGTGTCTTGTGTTTAGTGGAAGTGAGACGGCGTGAGCAAAGCCCTGCCCACACACCCCTGCTCTCTCCAGCAGAAGCTGATGTGTATCTAAAGCATGACACCTCGCGCTTTATTCAACCCAATTATAGTAACGTGACACTTTACATTCTCAGTAACGATAACGGCGTTACAACGATCTTAAAAGTAATTAATTAGATTACTCCATTACTGAGAAATTAACACTGTTAGTAACACTGGTCATAATGGAAAAATAGTCACAATATCTGACTCAGGACAGGGACCTGTTCTACAAAACTGGATCAGGAGGTCAGGGAGGTGCCTCTCAGGGTTAACTCTGGGCTTTCAGTTTTACAAAGCTAACACACTTTATATCGAGGTAGATCTCTGTGGAAATGTACGCTGAATGAATAAACTGCTCCGAAACTGGAGGCAAGGAGGGTTAAGTGTCTCGCCCAAGGACACAATGACAGAATGAACTGGAAGAACAGGATACGAACCGCCAACCTTCCGATTCTAGGACGACTGCTTTCCCACAAATGCATTGTGAAGCATACAAAAGTTTAAAATAAAATGAAGAGAAAAGAGCAGTTAGTGAGTTATGATTGTCAGTACACACATTACAAAATGTATTAGTTACTAAATATTTATTATTACATTAAGGAATAATTTGGTCAGGCTCAAAAAGAGCTGCATGGATTGAACTAATTAAAACATTGAAATACAATGTAAACAGAATAACTATAGTTTTTTATATCACTTTTAACAGAACAGCTTTAACTATCACCATTATACTGATTAATAAACTTTATGAAAGTAAGGTTCAATTCGTAGACTCCAGAGTCTGTTTAGTCTTCATGTGTATTCACTCTGTGCCGCTGTTCATTTTGCACAAGTAGGTTTGACCAGCTGCGTAGTGCAGGGCCCTGCAGCTAAACGGATGCTCACACATGAGGCAAACGTGCACAGAAAGTTAGTTGTACCTGAGAACAGGTGGAACCGTCGTCATTTAGTTTTTGCAGCCCTGGTTTGGGAGTTCTTAAAGCTTGCTCTTGACACATTGTCTGAACACTTTTTTCTTGTGGGTGGAGAACTATTGTGTGATTGGTCAGAAAACCAAATTGGGCGTGGTTAATAAGGAGAACTAATGCTTTTTTGTTGCTAACTAAACGGATCATTCTATGGACATGACTTTTGTGTCACTTCGATGTGTCTCTGTTTCTTCAGCAGACGCCTCTCTCTGAACCCAGCAGAGGAAACACGTCCAAAAATACGTCCTGCACTGACCCGACCTGTATCCTACAGTGGAGCAACACTCAAAGGTGGGCTGGTCAGGCTCTCTCTTTTAATAAATCTATGACAATTCCATGTAAACGCCACATGACCCTGCAGACCACAGGAAGAGTAGACTTTACATTATTAAAGACTAATTAAGATCCTTCATCCAGTAACATCAGAGTATTTACAAAAGATTTTGTGATAAAATTCACAAAGTGTTGGTCACTTTTTCACTCAACATGTTTAAAAAGAAACAATATTTGTTTTCTTGGGTTTGGTCACTATATCTGTTGTAGTTGATTTTATTACATACACATACTTTGTTCAGATGAAGTCATACGCACCTGAATAGACCCATCTGTTCCTGTAGAAGTGTCGTAATATGTCAGTGCGACCCCAGACAGGTGAGCTATTGGTGCTGGTTCTGGTGGAAGTGTTACTGAAGACAGAGATTTTAGTATTTTACACACTAAAGAAAAAAAAAAATCTCTTGTGTGGCTTAACTCACCGTTTCCAACGACCAAAACGACACATCGTACGTCTGAGTGATACTCGCTGGAGCTGATGAATTAAACAGAAGCTGATTACCAACAATGATACAATTATTAGGAATATTTTGCTCACAAGGCACTGACTTGAAAAGTCCTTTAGCGACAAAGCACAAGGGAAAGGTTTCTCCATCATCATCCTCGGACGGTGTCCAGGTCAAGTTAAACTGCCCATCTCCATTTGAGGTCTTGGTTATATTGGACGGCCCACTGAACCACAAGCCCGATACCCTTCAACAGAAAACAACTCAATTAATTATAAATAATCACTGACATGTATTTTCTGCCCAACCAGCTCTCCAAATAAAATGAGTGATTTCTCCAAAAAACACTGAATAACTGGAAAACATCAACTAAAAAATACTATAGGTTCACTTTGAAGTTGAAGGAACATTAAACAAAGTTTGTTTAAGCGTATTATTCCTAAAATACTTTCAAAAAGAAATGAAAGTCTATACATGCAAAGGGTGTCAATATTTGTTGACACCACGTCAAACACAAAAAGACATCAGAATTTTAACTGTTGGGTTCATTTCAACAATACATGATGATCTACAATTAAAGATACGAAACACAACATAGTCTTAAGCTGGTGCTTCATAAGAAAGCTTTTGCTTGACGTCTTTAGAAAACCCGAACTACCGTTTGGGCACTATTACAGAAAGAATACAGTAAAAAATGTAGGCAAATGGGGCACTGCTCAATCCAGTTCTAATAATACATTCAGGGTAATAACACAGTATTCTTTGAGTTCTGTAACTTTTGGTTTCTCTCGACTGTTTTTAAAAGCGAACTATCACACTTTCCCTGACGCTGTGTTTACTGTCGTCGTGACAGCTTTTACTGTGAATGTGTCTCTGCAGAGGCTTATTTCACAGTTGAACTGGAGAAATACAAAAATCAGACTGGAGTAGGGCCAATAGAGACATGTCTTTATTAAAATAGAATTAATACAAACTGATAAGAAGACATGATTAAAATCACTAGAACACTCTTTAGGAAACGGAAAGCTTCACAGGAGGCATTTGTCGGAGAGTAGAAAGATAAATAGAGCTATAGAAAATGTAAAACGTTATCTATGCATATTTGTTTCTAAAACTGTATATATTTTCCCTGTTTACTTCCACCATTTACTCTTCATGAGTTTTATCGATTATGACTTCCTGCATTTGTTCTAAAGCCTGAACTATATCCAAACTCTTTTTCACAAATGTTTGTTCCAGACTTTTGGGCCTTTCCTGTTTGGTTTGAACCAAATCTTCAGGTTTTCTCTTAAGACTTAACTTACGTGGCATTGGTGGCGTTTGCTTGGATAGTTATGTTCTGTTGTACACCTGCAGTGAAATTCAGCTTTGCTCCATGTTCAGGAGTTGGTTCCACAAACAGAGGCAGGTATTCCCCGTCTGTGCAGGACGGTACGGCAGGCATCACTGCAAAAGGCAAACTCTGTTTAAATAAGCTATAGTTCCCTCACCAAGACTCAAAAAGACACTGGGCCGTATCTTGCAGAGGCTCTGGCGGTGATCAAGACGGTGGTATATTAGCTATTTTGTGTCCAGGGTTCCAGACTAGCTTTTTTTTTTTTTAGCAGGGTCCCAGTATCATCTCGAAACCTCGAAAGTAAATGTCAGCTGTCTCCATATTTTTTATAATATAGTTTGTAAGGGGACTTACCGAAGACCCTGCCCGGGAATCGAACCCAGGACATTCTTGCTGTGAGTTATGTAGCTTAAACAAAGAGAGAATCAGAACACAGAAAACTCAAGACACAGCTGATCAGGAGCTTGGATCTGTGGTTTGGAGCATCACAAAAATACAGTCCCAAACTTATTGGTGCAGCTATTATCCACATTCTTCATCTCTGCCTGGAACTCGAGCAAGGTAAACTTCTGTCGGCTCAACCAGACAGCATTGTTACAGCAGCAGGAGATTTTTAACCATGCATACTTGAAGTCTGTGCTGCCAAAATTCTAAATATGTACATTTTCCAAGAAGAGGAAAGAATACTTTAGACCAAGTGTACTGAAATATTTCACCAGCATACAAAGCCAGATTTTGTGCCACATCAGATAATCTTTTTCTAACTCGACTAACTAAACTGTGCAATAAAAACTCTTAAAAGTGCAATAACACAGTACTACTCACTGCATATCTTAGAGTGTATTATTTTTGTGCATATTTATGCTTTTATATTTACTTCATGTCGGTGGCTGTTTCTGCAGTTAACTGTATACACTCACCTAGCGTTAAAAGATTATTAGAAACACCTGTTGAATTTCTCATTAATGCAAGAATCTAATCAACCAATCACATGTCAGTTACTTCAGTGCATTTAGGGCTGTGGTCCTTGTTAAGACAATCTCCTGAACTCCAAACTGAATGTCAGAACGGGAAAGAAAGGTGATTTAAGCAATTTTGAGCGTGGCATGGTTGTGTCTGAGTATTTCACAATCTACTCAGTTACTGGGATTTTCACCCACAACCATTTCTATGGTTTACAAGAATGGTGTGAAAAGGGAAAAACATCCAGTATGTATCAGTCCTGTGGGAGAAAAAGCCTTGTTGATTCTAGAGGTCAGAGGAGAATGGGCCAACTGATTCAAGCTGATAGAAGAGCAACTTTGACTGAAATAACCACTCGTTACAACCGAGGTCTGCAGCAAAGCATTTGTGAAGCCACAACACGCACAACCTAGAGGCGGATGGACTACAACAGCAGAAGAACATGGATCCATCATGCCTTGTTTCCACTGTGCAGGCTGGTGCTGGTGTAATGGTGTGGGGGATGTTTTCTTGGCACACTTTAGGCCCCTTAGTGCCAATTGGGCATCGTTTAAATGCCACGTCCGACCTGAGCATTGTTTCTGACCATGTACCCATCCTCTGATGCTACTTCCAGCAGGATAATGCACCATGTCACAAAGCTCCAATCATTTCAAATTGGTTTCTTGACATGAGTTTACTGAACTAACATGGCCAACACAGTCACCAGATCTCAACCCAACAGAGCATCTTTGGGATGTGGTGGAACGGGAGCTTCGTATTCTTTAGGTGAGTGTATATTATGGGTATAATTTGTATAACTTTTTAGTGTGTTTTTATATTTGTTACCTGACACCCAGAAGAGCTGCTAAACTAGATGTCATTGTTCCCTTCTATTCTACATAAATCCAGCCTCTTTATACATGCACTGTCTTCGTCCTGAAAATAGAAAAAGTAGATTTGGACACGCCCACCAATGAGCTTCCATCTCCGCCAGATACCTGCGTTTTGATCAGGAAGATACGGCCCACTGACTTTTTTGGCCAGAGTAATTCTGTAACTGTTCCAGTTAATCCCCTCATGCTTGAACTTACAAATGAAAGCAAACTGAAAAGGTACACTGCCAATGGATGAGGTGGAGTATCTTTCTTCATTTTTCCCGTTGCTTTGCATCAGAATGTACTCTGATCTGGGAAAGTCCTCCATCATCAGCTCCACAGCGTACAGACCTTCACTAGTGCTGTTGGATGGGTTAAATATTAAAGAACAATTCTGTGATAGAATAGAAAGGGTTAGTCCAGATCGACTGTTTTGTGTCATTAAAGCGTGAGGTGTTACTTACAAAAGTGACGTAGAGATCAGGTGGTGGTGTACACGGGTCACACTCATTAAGGTCTTTCCTTGCATTTCTGCATTTAACACCGTCCCCGTCAGGGTCATAGGTCAATAGAGAAATTGTTCTTGGACAGTTTGAAGAAATTCTAAAATAATGAAATATTGGACAAAACAAGTTTGTGGTTAGGAACAAGAGAGCATACCATATTTCCAAACTGGCAACAGTTCTAAAGAATATGACACACACAAACTGAAAAAGTAGTATTCTATTTTTAAATTAATGTTTTATATTTTTAATATGCCTCATCTTTGCACAAACAACAGCAGTCTTTCCTTCACAGACTGTTTGCACGTACCTCTGTGATGTGCTTAATTAAACATGCATAGCTCCTGCAGTCTTGATAAACCAGTTGGAGCTAAATTAAGTTTGTGCACTCGGGAGAAAACAGTAAGGCACAGGTTTTATAGACATTAGTCGGGCCATGGGACCAAGAGGTTAAAGGAGGGATAGTTGGGACGTATAGTTACCCAGTCTGTTAACCCTCACTGACCGGGCAATAAAATATCATCTGAAAGTTAATTCTTAAAGACTGTAACTGTGAGGGTTCTTACTGAAGAGGAGACATGATGGTGGCCTGGGGGGGTCTGTTGGCTTGTCCTGTGTCGGAGCGGGTCCTTAGATCCACCAAAGTTACGGCTTTAATTAAAGGGTCATCATTCAAAGTGTTGGACCAAGTCTCACTGCTCCAGTTCATCCTGAAAACACATAAGTGTAGTTCAGAGTTCTGTCTGGCTCTTGTATCCTTACACTCAGAGCAGGCTTGACTTACGATAACTGAAACGGTGCATTTGTAGGAAGCTGTAGAGTCCGTTTGGTTTCAGTCTGACAAAAGGTTCCTGCTTCAGAATATTTATCCACAATATGTGTTGTTTGTCCGATCTCAGTTCCACAGTCTCCACTGAGACAGTCCCAGGTGTATGAGCCTGTTTCACACGCTCCTGTGGTTACCTTATAACGAAGTTCAACCTGCAGCACATCAACACCAGAGTGGACAGGACTGAGCATGGATCAGTGCTTAGATTTAGTACATCTGTCTTTGCATCAAGAATAATTTCACCAGTGACCACTTTAGGAGCTGCAGAAAGAAAAGATAAAACCAATCCCAAAACAACCTAAAAAATAATCAGGTTCTGTAAAAAAAAATCATCAAATGTTTGAAAACTACATTTCAGGAAATTATTTAGAAAATGTACAAACCTCGTAAGAACCATTGATGGAACTGTTTTTGGGATAATAAGTCATCTCCGTCCCGTAGTATGACAAAGCCTGGGAACTTCCAACAAACAGCAACAACAACCAGAGAGCCATCGTCTCTAAGATGTCTTTACACCAGGACTGAGAGTCACCGACACACATCCTTTAATCCTCTCTAATACCGTAACAAACTGCAAACAATGGTAACCAGATAACCGTCTGCAACAGGTTTGTCAACTGTGACTGTGGTTTGTTTTTTTCAGCTCATTTTAAACAAAGAACATTCTCTGGATTCTTTTGACAATCACTGTAATATTTTCATTGCCTTATGATCCATGACAAAGATTGTTGTTAAGATCAAGGTTTGTGCAAAAATGTCATTTAGGTCAAATCCTGCTCTGTGGACAGGAAACCAGAAAATAGATTCTCTGTTAATTCTAAAGCAGAGGGCCTGGGACAGTTCAGTACCAGGTGAACTAGGTACTCTGGCGTTGATTATAAGCGCAGTATATTTATGTGCACTTAGATCCAAAGTCCATATTCGCCTGGAACTGTCAATTTGTGTTTAAATTCTGCACACAGGAAGACTACTTTTATTACTTTCGCGTTTGGTTTTCTACTGTTTTTTGGACCTTTTTGGAAATTTGTCCCTCGGCTCTAGCTTTGGCCACATTGTTTACACCAAAGATCAGCTGCTAGTGCTCGTCTCTACCTGGAGAAGCTGGAGGTCCCGGGGAGCTACAGAGACAAAGAAGAGGCTACAGAGCAGGGAGAAAGATCCAGGAGAGAAGAGGGAGATACAAACCATGTTTAACCTTCGTGGTTTTGGTCAGTGTACGCTCCCTCTCCAATAAGATGGATGGATGAACACTGGACTTACTGTATGCTAATGGAAAGGAAGCATGCACCTCCGCCCCCTACTTGGACGTTCTGATCAGAGTCTGGTTCATCTGCTCCTCAAATACACACCCAGGGTGAGAAAAGAGCCTGCACAGAAGAGGTCTGTGAAAGTGTGGCCTGATGAGGCCAGTGAGAGGCTCTGCAGTTCTCACGGACAGGACGTCCTGACACACTGCATCACAGACAATATCAGCTTCAGTCTGGAGAACACTGTGCCCACTCGGAGGGTGCGATGCCTCCAACAACAAGCCCTGGGTGACCCCTGAGCTTAAAGCCCAGCTGAACGAGAAGAAGAGGGCTTTTCTTTCAGGCGACAGAGAGGAGCACAAACTCCACAAAGTCAGGCGTGCCAAGAACTCTTACAAGAAGAAGCTGGCGGAGCGGCTGGAGCAGTGCAACATCAGGGATGTGTGGAGAGGTCTCCAGGCCATCTCAGGTCATGGACCGAGAGGGGCCCGAGGGACAGCGGACAGAGGTTTCCTTCCTTTGTTTAATTTTACTTTATATTTTATTCTATCACATGCACAACCTTCTTTCACTTTTTGCACTTTACCAGTTTCTAAGAGCTGCCGTACAAGTGACTTTCCCCTCTGTGGGATCAATACAGTCTTATCTTATCTTATCTTATCTCTTACCGTATCGTTTGTAGATCCACCTTCAGCAGCAATAACTGGAGGAATCTTTACCGAGGAGAACTCATCCTCTTAGATTCCATAAGAAAGGGCTACTCAACTGCCAACTTTAATTTATTGTTTGTTATTCTAAAATTGAGGTTGTATTTTCCTCATACTAAAAAGTTGTTATGATGAAATAGGTTTTCGTGTTTTCTTTGGTGTTTATTTCTGTATCTTCAAATAACAACATTCCTGTGGCCCAGTCGGTGAGTCACGGTGAGACTATTAACAATAAAAGTAGGCGTTGCACGCTGCCCACAAGAATTCTTTCCAAAATGGTATTACAAAAAAAACAAAAGATAATTTGTGCACAATGCACCATTCGACTCGATGAGCAGGTTTGGGGAAGTATTTGCTTTTGCTTTTGTTTTTGACACCTCTTTTCTTCATGTTGCAGCGATTGCAGAGGAAACTCTTACATAAGTTGGTATCAACCAAATTATTCAATCTAATTATTTAATTTAATCGACAGATAAGTTTTAAGATAGGACTAAATCCCACCAAAAAATAAAAACTCAAACCCAAGACTAAACCAGCACTAAACTTGGACGAAACCTTGGTCTAAAACCCAGACCAAAACTGCAGCAGAGTGTGAAAAATCAAGACTTTCAAAGAGGATAAATCAGAATCAAACATTAATAAACCAGGAATACAATGAAAATGAAGACTTAAATCAAACTCTAATGGACAAAAAAATGGGGTGCCTTCAAAAGTAAAAGACCAGGAGCTTTTCGAGCAAACAAAGCTTCTTTTTTTTGAGCAGCTGATGTCGCTCCACGCACCGTCCACTGAAAAGAACAAAATTGCAATAGATTTATATGTATTTATATCACGTTTAATTAAAAGTTTTACCGATCTCTACGCAGCTGTCTTCTGGTTCAGAGAGTTTTCAAAGTGTTATAATAATTTTTATTTTTCTGTTTATATTGTTTATAGTTACTGGGTGCTCATAGTTCTCTTCAGGTCGTGTCAAACTCATGTCCTTCAGGAACTAGACTAGACAGGACTCACCACAGGACGTCTGCTCCTGGAGCTGGGGCCTTGGGGAGTGTTTATGAAAGATACGCCTCTTATAGCCTTCACTGCAATGATATAAAATCTAATGTTTTCTTTTGTTCCCCGAGCAAACCTCACTCTGTACCATTGTGACATGTTCGTGTGCTTTTGCTTCATTCTTGGAACTTGGCCATTGCTTTTTAAACTATACTCTGTCTACGTGTCTCTCTGGATAAATAAAAGGATAAAGAATATAACACAAAGTCAAACTCAGACCCATCAGTGTTTTTGAATGAGCCCTGAGTAAAAAAGAAAGCAACAGAAAGGCTTTGTAACGAGAATGTATCAGAGAACAGACAATCGCAGCTCCTGTAGGGGGCGCTGTGAGAGATCTGCTGTAGATCTGTCTGGACTGTTACAGCTCCTGTGGCTCCTGTTACTATTTACTTTATTCTCAATAAAGAGTGCTCAGCACCTACGGCTGTGCAATGACTGGAATGTTTGATTTTACAATAGAAATGAAGGAAATTGTAATGACCAACAATCTCACGAATATCCATCATGAACTGATCCAAGCAAAGTATTTACGTCTTTTATGTTTGGGCCTGTTTTACGTTTGCAAATGTAGCAAACATATTACTTAAACAACAATAAGCTGTCCAGATTTTCATTAAAGCCAAATGTTCTTTTGCAAACCCTTTCAACTACAACTACTTAAGTCCGTTTGAAACATTAACAAAACTGGTAACTATTTAATGTGTTTTGTTCATGTTTCTGAGCCAAAGAGACTCACTGTATGTTCGACCTTTAAAAAAAGGATTATTCTTTGAATCTGTAGTATTCTGTCATTGTGATGAAACGGTGCGTACCCCGGATCTGACCGCTCCGATGTAGGCCCCGACCGGTTTTTCAGTGGATCACCAGAATCACACACATGACCTTCGTGTTCTCCTCGTTTTTGTGAATGGACACCAGGCTGGAGTTGTGGTTCTGAAACCAACAGGAGTCCGGGTCTAGAGCCAGGGGGAACACCTCAGGTCGGAGTGTGGACTCTGTGTGTTACCTGTGCTTCCTTTAAAGTGTTTGGAACAACCGCTGCCACTGCTTTGATCCCAATCAGCGCCACACGACTCGAGCTGTTCCTTCACACGATCCTGTTTCTTGAGATAATGTGACAAGACTTTAATCTTCAGTTTTACAAAAGTACATTCAGTGCTCAATGGCTTTACTATTACTGCATCAAAATCTTTTTTTAAATGAGCACTAGTCGTTGCACTCAGAGTACATGTAAGAAAAGCTGTTGAGTGGTATTTTTCTGGTAAATTAGATACATGCAACACATCTCCTTCACAAAGTTAATCAGGCTGTAGATTGTGGTCTGTGGAATGTTGGTGCACTCTTCAATGGCTGTGCCACGTTGCTGGACTCTTGCTCTAATCAGAGTCTTGATACGCCACACCTGTGACGTGGATGGACTCTCTCGGCAAAGGTGCGCACTAACACAGATCTGGACAGGTTTGTGAACAGTATATGAGAGAAATAGACCTTTAGTGTTTAAAGAAAAAGTCTTAAGTCTTTGAGTTCAGCTCATGAAAAATGAGAAAAACAAAAGCTTTGTGTTAAAATGTCTGTTCAGTGTGTGTGGCATTCAGGACACATTTAACATTAAAAAGGGTCCTTCATACTTACCTTTCAGTTTGCTTTAATTGTGTTATTTTATTTTATTATTTTATTATTATTTTATTTTATTTGTGTTATTTATTATTTTATTTTATAGCCCGTAAATATGCTGTCTGAAATGCACAATGCTCAACATCACCTGTAGACTATCCAAACTGTAGTTACAAAGTAATACGTGTGATACTCCACTGGGTGGCAGTAATGGTGATAGAAGGTCAATGATAACAGGCACTTGTGGTCACAGAGTGGAAGCCCTTTCTCATGGACGCTGTATTACTTTGTGTTACAGAATAAATCATTTGGATTCCTCTGTTTTCAGGTGTAACACGTGCCACGTCTTTAAGGCAGTTCTGAAGGAGACAGGGTCAAACACAGTGTTAGTCTGGTGTTCCTAATAATCCTTTAGCTGAGTGTAGTTACTCCAAAACAAATTCTTGAAAACAAATACTATATCCTGTAGTTTCAATGTCATTAAACACAGAATGTCACTGAAGTTAATGTAAGAGAACTGAAAGATGTGGGGTAAAAAGGGGAGAACGAGGAGATGGGGTGTGGTCCAGGTTTTAGGAGGTCTATGTGGGGCCAGACTCATCCTCTCCAGTCGATCCTGAAGCAGGTCCTGGCCCTCGGTTAACGCAGACACAGTGTGTAGGTTCTTTTCACTTTGGACACTAGATGGCAGTGACCTGTTGCAGGAACCGTGAGCCCTATGACGCAATAGTCAGGATTTATTTCTAACAAACATTAAGCTCTATTCCGCGTAACTGCCCATCTCCGTTCACTACTTATCACGATGCATTGTGGGAAACTGTGTGTGCACTACAGACACCGAGACAAAATGGAGTGAACAGTGTTTAGTGCCCAAAGTAAGGAGTAATAAAGGAAAAGTTTAACCGAAGATGAGTGAAGACGAGGCACATTGAGTCATAGGCAGGGTTCCCACTCTTTCATAAACATCAGATTTAAGGACTTTTCAAGAGCTTTTAAAGCACCGTTTATTTGATTTAAAGCACCTTTTCACAGCTCAACCTTTGACCTCTTACAGTCACTTACACTTAACACTTACATTTAGAGAGAGTAATAACGATGTTCTGAATGTGTAGGTTTAAATAGGTTTCATTTCTTAAATATTGATAAAAAAATCCTTGTAAAAGATTTAAATTAAAAAGAATATGTCAAATTAAAATGAGTTAAATGTTAGATGTAGTAATATTACAGTAAAACCTGTTACATTAATGACAACATTCTCATAAACCACATTTATTTAAGATTTTATTCAAGCACTTTTAAGGACTTATTTTCCAGTCCTTGAGTCTGTTTTTTATGTACTTTTTATAATTAAACTCATTAGTCAAGTATTTGTTTAGTGTCATTTACGAGCATTACTCCTGCAGTAATAAGCACCATTATGTTATAAACACTGTTATTAATGTTTTAGTCTTGAACATTAAGTGCATAATGTAGCATCTGTAAATGGTTTATTACTTAATCCATCATTAATTACATATTTATTAATAGTTACTGGTTTAGTTGTGTGTAGTTATTACAAAGTGTTACAGAGACATCGAAGAAGAAAAGAGGACAGGACAGGTCCAGAGTTAAAGGGTTCTGATCAGTTTGAAATACTGTCTTTCAGTGTTAACCCTGCAATTAACAGCGGCATAGGGTCAAGCCACCCTTGACCCCTAACCCCACTAATCAATGGGGTTAGGGAATGTGCAAAAACAAAAAAACAACAACAAAGATCTAAGAAAGAAGAAGAGGTCAAATACATAAACATACTAAAAACTTTAAACACAAGATTACGACTGTGAAGTAAAGTAAAAGTATGAAAGTATGTCCTGTTTTATTATCCCGCTGCCTTGCTGAGCACACATCATGGGTAAGGTTTTCAAAGAGGGGTGTTGTTGTGAAGACACTGTGCTGCAAACTAAAATAAAGCATAAAAAATTTAAAAACAGGAAACGTGTGCAATGTTATTTGTAGTTTGTTGGTGTCTTCACCTTTAGGCGGATGACTCAGATGTTTCAGTTTTCTGTCGAGAAAGGAAGCTGTGGTGAACTCTTCGTCAGATCAGAGGAGCTCGGGTCTGGTGCAAACACAACGTAATGATTAACACACTTTATCCAACATAAACCCTTAATGCTCTTTAGTAACAGTTCAAAAAGAGGGGTGTCTGCTTTAATATCACATATATATATTGAATTCAACTTAAACCTGTTTAAATCAGGCTAAAACTCCTTCAAATCCAAATAAAACCTGTTCAAATCCAAATGAAACATTTTCAAATCCAATTAAAACATCTTTAAATTCAAATAAAACCTGTTCAAATCCAGCCCAAACTCCTTCAAATCCAATTAAAACCTGTTCAAATCCAATTAAAACATCTTTAAATCCAATTGAAACCTGTTCAAATCCTCTTTACAAACAGTTGGACTTCCCTGATTGAGGAGAACTATATCCATTTCTGCAGAGGTTCCTGTAGAGCGGGGCCTGGGGTTTGTAAGAGAGAATGTGTGTGATCAGGTGTAGACATGTGTGTAAAGGTAAACCTCTTTATGAATGAATAAACGTTAGATGGTTGAACATGGCTTTATATGGTTATGTTTTGACAACAACATCTGCGTCAGAATGAACACTTCAGATTATTCCTCATGCTGAGAGTCATTCCCTGACCTTTATCCAAAGAACTGACAGGAAATAAGTTCCTTAAACAGCTACACGCTTTTGCTTTTTACACAAAAAGGTCTGTCGCCAAAGAGATGTGTTTTTGTTCACGATGAGTGCATTATTGTGGTTTAATTCTAAATAAATCTATGTGGGTAGTTAAAATAAAATAAACTTTGTGTGCAACAGCTGAGATTAAAAGGATTTAAATCCATTTAGCGGAAAGGGTTTTGTGGTCAGACTCTTGAGATGAATAATGAGATGTTCACTTTCTAGAGGAAGTACAAGAGGAAATACAAGAGGAAGTACAAGAGGAAGTACAAGAGGACATACAAGAGGACGTACAAGAGGAAGTACAAGAGGAAGTACTAGAGGACTTACAAGAGGAAGTACAAGAGGAAGTACAAGAGGGCGTACTAGAGGAAGTACAAGAGGAAGTACTAGAGGACTTACAAGAGGAAGTACAAGAGGAAGTACAAGAGGGCGTACTAGAGGAAGTACAAGAGGAAGTACTAGAGGAAGTACAAGAGGAAGTACAAGAGGAAGTACAAGAGGACGTACAAGAGGAAGTACTAGAGGACGTACAAGAGGAAGTACAAGAGGAAGTACAAGAGGACGTACTAGAGGAAGTACAAGAGGAAGTACAAGAGGAAATACAAGAGGACGTACAAGAGGACGTACAAGAGGACGTACAAGAGGGCGTACAAGAGGAAGTACAAGAGGAAGTACAAGAGGAAGTACAAGAGGAAATACAAGAGGACGTACAAGAGGACGTACAAGAGGACGTACAAGAGGACGTACAAGAGGACGTACAAGAGGAAGTACAAGAGGAAGTACAAGAGGAAGTACAAGAGGACGTACAAGAGGAAGTACAAGAGGAAGTACAAGAGGACGTACTAGAGGAAGTACAAGAGGAAGTACAAGAGGAAGTACAAGAGGAAGTACAAGAGGACGTACAAGAGGAAGTACAAGAGGAAGTACAAGAGGACGTACTAGAGGAAGTACAAGAGGAAGTACTAGAGGAAGTACAAGAGGAAGTACAAGAGGAAGTACAAGAGGAAGTACAAGAGGAAGTACAAGAGGACGTACTAGAGGAAGTACAAGAGGAAGTACAAGAGGAAGTACAAGAGGAAGTACAAGAGGACGTACAAGAGGAAGTACAAGAGGACGTACAAGAGGAAGTACAAGAGGAAGTACAAGAGGACGTACTAGAGGAAGTACAAGAGGAAGTACTAGAGGAAGTGAACGTCTCTATTTCATCTCATCTGCATTAAAGCTACAGTAACTGAAAAACAAAACAAATAACCTGTTCAAACTGGATTTGAGCAGATCATTAACATAAAACATGTTTATCTGATAATTATGATGTTTTAGCTGCGTTTTAACCACTTTCTAAAAGAACAGAATAGATTTTTCTGGGTTTGCACAGGATTCAGTCGGATTAAGAGAGTTTATGAAATATTTGAACAGGTCTAGTCTAGACTTCTCTGAGCTCGTGTGTAGAATATTTGTAAATTTGCACTGGCCCTTGACCCTTGACCCTCGAAAAGAAGGGGTAGGGCTTAGATTACAGGCTTTATAATATAACATAACAATAACAAGTCTTTGTAATACAGGCTTTAGTTTATAATGTTTATTTTAATAATGAGGTCTAAAATCTGTCAACATTATAAGCATTTGGAAGTTTTTTTTTATAGAAAAGAATGTTTTATTAACAAATTATTATTGTCTGAACAGGATCAGCTGCAGAAACCAAAAGAACTGTTCATTTATTCTGCCGGAAAAGTTTAGTGAATAAAAGGTTCTGTGAATACAAGACTGTGACCTGTCGAGGCTAACGTTAGCAAACAGCAGAACAAGGGTCAAAGGTCGAGCTGGGATTGGCCCTGAATGAGTTCTGGAGACGTAACGCTGCTCTGTCACCTCTGAGTTCTCCTGTTATCTGTGAAAGTTGATCAGGTGTGTGCTAACCGCAGGTGCGTTCTCATCAAAGAGAATGTCACAAGTCTTTTTGTTAATCATTTGTGAAAAGGGGCTGCTTCTGTGACTCATCAGAACTCGACAGGACACAACAGGAAAAGTGTTATTTACAGTGGACGGGAGCGGTTTGTGTTTTGTTTTCTTCAAAGGTTTCCATGGTGACATAAACCGGTGCTGCAGGTTCACTCTGAGATTTTTACACTGACCCACCTTTTGGATTTACTCAGCCGTACCGTGATGCACTCATTAAGTGCATGTTTTAGTGTCTGTTTGTTCAGCCGACCTTTAACATTTAGGTTCATGGACAGCCTTAGCTCAGTAACATTAAAGCTTAAACCAAACATGAGCATGACATAGAAAGGTTAAAGGGGCTTGACCCTGTTGAGGACAGTGTGTTTGTCAGTGTTACAGTCAGATATGATCATTAACAGCTGCACGTGTCTGCGGTCTGTGTGTGAGGCATTCACGAGCGTGGGAGAGGACTGTACTTCCTCAGGTCTCTTTCCGGGCGTGTGAGAGTGAGCTCAGGAAGCGTTTCTTTAAAGATAACTTTGAGGAAAGATGATTGAGCTGGACGTGTGTAGCTCGCCGAAGAGAAAGAGCCAGATCTGTAGAAAAGGAAAGATCAGTCTAAAGTCTGCAGTACTTGTATTAACTGTGATATATTTGTACAGAAACTAATATCTGGAGGGTTGACTCCATTAAAACTGCAGAAGCCCACATTTCCTTTCAAACACAGCCAAATACTTGACGTTAGAGCAAAGGCGAGAGTGTCTGAAGCAGCTGAGCCTTGGGCAGATATTTTGGGTCTTCCCCGGACGCCCACCTTTGTCTCACCTGGAGGAGGAAGCCCTGGGAACGGTGGGCCCAAACACAGCTGACTACGCTTCCCAGAGAGCACCTGAAGTTTCATCTGTTTGTATTAACTCTATATTGTGTCTGTAGGCCCTGCTCCAGTCGGATGAATGCTTTTCTCCACGAGCCTCTGCAGAAACACATGCTCCACAGTAAACCCCGTCTGCAGGAAGAAGACCCTCAGCGGTCATGACTTTATAGTCTTTTGTCCAAACATTTCCCAAGAGACTACGAGTCTAGAGCGTGTTTTCTCTTGTGTAAAAAACAGATTCTGGTTCACTTTGTGTCTGTATTTTCTGATAAGTGTTAAACCAAAGCAGAAAAGACTCTCCTTTACCTCAAACAAGTACAACATTAGGAATTCTGCTTTAAGTGAAGCTGAGGGACTGGGACAGTGTCATAAGAAGAAAAAAGCGCTGAGCTGACAAGTCCTCTTATTTCCTGGGTGACTCTGAACGCCTCCTGTGACGTTTGAGAGCCTTTCAGGAGGGAGATTCGTGATTGTTGCACAAACCTTTGAATGAGCAGGACGTACTTGTTTAAGCTGAAGCTGTCTCTGCTCGAGACAAGGATATTTATTGGACATGAATCACCTTTTGGCTTTTCTTCTGCTGTGCTTTAAAGGTAACTGGTAAAAACCCACCTCTTTTCCTTGGCTTTTATCACTTGAATCTGACATTTTGTGTATTATTATTTTAATTTATTTTAATTTTCTTCTTCTGTACAGCACTTTGGTCTACTTCGGTAGTTTTAAAGTGCTTTATAAATAAAGTTTGTTGTTGTTGTTGTTGTTGTAACTGCACTTTTAAAATGTAGTTGTGTTTGTGTGGTTCCAACATGGGCTTTAACGCCTTAAAAAAGCGTTTTGGTTTGGTTTGAAATGTAATCAAGGTGAATCTTTTTAGGGCAGCTATGTCAGGTGCTAAAGGTGTGAGGTGAGGTTTGGAAATGGGCCTTGAAAAGTGCTTGAAAAGTCCTTTGAACTTAAACCTGAACTCTAAAGTGCATGCAAATGTTATCATAGCACAGAATGACAAAGCCTGGAAAGGGCTTAAAAGGTCCTTGAACTTGAAGGTTTAACCTCAAAGACTAATTAGTTTTTCAGTATGTGTCATTGTTTTGTGTTAAAGTCAGGAAATGGACCTTGGAAGTGCTTAAATTTAAGGTAAAGTTGTAAAGGACCAATGTGTCGTTTGAGTATGATCTGTGTGTGAAGCCTGGAAAAGGAGGCCTTGAAAGAGCTTGAAAGGTCCTTGAGTTCAGAGAGGTTGAATGGACGGTCAGTTTAAACGAGAAGAAGTCAAAGTTGTGATAAGGTTTGGAAATGGGCCTTGAACCATGCATTAAGTAACGTTTTCATGAGAAATCTGAGACAAAGTGCCAGACTTGGGTTTATTTCTGTTTCAGTGTCAGATTTCCTGAGCACTTTTACTTTAATAGAAAGTTAATTAGCTTTGAAACGGAAAACCCAAATGAAACTAAACTCTTAATCCAGTTCCAGAAGTTTACTCAAGGTTTAGTCTTTCTTTTGGGTTTGTTTTCCCACGTGTCTCTGCTATATTTAGAACTTGTTGCAGAATGCATTTGTCGTTTGTCATTTATGATTCAACTGAACCTGATCCGTGAAGCCAAAACATCTGACGGACCAGATTCATTCAATAAAATCCTACAACAACAACAACAACAACAACAGCCGCAGCAGGAAGTGTTTTGTGTTTTTATCTGGAATTAAAAACTGTAAAATATGTGGAACAAACAAACACTGGGGTTTTTTATCGTCTTAAACCTGCGTTGTGTGTCCGAGTGATTGGGTTTAGACCTGGGTTAGACCTGGCCATAGTCCACCAGTGGAAACTTTGAGAACTTTTTTCCATTCTTAAATTGTAAATAATCCTTTCTTATCAAGCTCCAGTATAAGTTAATTGTCTTGATTAAAGTCCTGCTGCAGAGGTATGTTGTCTTTATGGAATGTGTGTCATGTTGTAATGCTCAGACGACAAGAGTAGCACCAGGAAGAGTTACGCAATGTTTACACAAACGTCACGAGGACGCGTTTAGGAAGCAGCTGTTGCAGCCTCTGTTATGAGTTTATAAGACTTGAAATAGGAAAGAAACTGACAGGGCACATTAAAGGACTGGTATATGACAGATTTTCTGCTCAAAACCTGTTCAAATCCATCTAAATCCTGCTCAAATCCATCTAAAACCTGTTCAAATCCATCTAAAACCTTCTCAAAATCATTAAAAACCTGTTCAAATCCATCAAAAACCTGCTCAAATCCATCTAAAACCTGCTCAAAATCATTAAAAACCTGCTCAAATCCATCTAAAACCTGCTCAAAATCATTAAAAACCTGCTCAAATCCATCAAAATCGGTTCAAATCCGTCTAAAACCTGCTCAAATCCATCTAAAATTTGTTCAGATCCATCAAAAACCTGCACAAATCCATTGAAAACCTGCATAAATCTTTCAAAAACCATCTCAAATCTATGGAAAGCCTTTACTACTCTAACTACTTAATCTTCTTTGGGATCCTTTTCAGTGTTTTCTGTTCATTTCATTTTCATGCTTTGATACTAACGATGTGTTGTTTTCTTTTAGTCCTCGGAGAATCCTCGGGGGAAGAGCCCTCCGAAGTCCGGGCTTTTGTGGGCCTCGACGTGATCCTCCCGTGTAAAAGCGTCCTCCCCAAAGACACTGAGGTCCCGACTGTGGAGTGGTCAAAACTGGAGCTGCAGCCTTCGCCGTACGTCTTTGTTTACCGACAGAACTTTGAGGTCTACGACGAGAAGCACCCGGACTACGAGCTGAGGACGCACCTTTTTATGAAGCAGGTCCAGTACGGGAACTTCTCCATGAGACTTTCCAACGTGAGGAAGGAGGACGCAGGGATCTACTTCTGCAAAACCATCTGGGATCCAAACCGCCAGGATTCTGTCCAACTGAAGCTCGTTGTCGGTAAGTCTTCTCGAGACGAGTGATTGAAAACAGAAGACTAGAGAGAGTGGACAGATGTGTGCTTTAGAATAAAAGGACAGGATCGACGGCTTGAGGTCACGTTATCGTTTGCATTAGTTTGTGTCTTTGTCGACTCGTTGTAAAAGCATTAAACTTGAAGAGCAGCCAAATGTCTGACGTCCAACCCACGTCACACATTTACATAATCGCTCTCTGCAACTTTGCTCTTATCTTTCTTTCATCAGTGACCAACGTCGTAACCTCGTGCCTTTCCTGAACCTAAATGAATCAGTTACAGTCAGTGAAGGACTGAGATTTGCAGGTGGTGCGTTCACTGACACCAGAGCACCTGGAATAACTCCAGTGAATGTTTGAACAGTGAGATTTGATTAAACAAAACATTATGACTTCAGTGGAAAATTATATTTAATTTGTTGCTGATGAGTAATTATGAAAAATGATGTTCAATTAGAACAAAACAATACTGTCATTAAAATAAAAAGCCACTGTAATCATGCCTCAGCTTTTTACGTCATGCAGCATTAGCAGCGTCAGCAATAACCTTTAAGGGAGAGATTTCAAAAGCAGTTGTTTGAAAGTATTTTTGACTCCAGACTCTGAAAGCAGTAAGAAACTAAACTCCTTTAAGATATGATCCTTTAAGTGCATGCTAAAAAATATTCTACTGTGTCATAAATCATTCATAATCATGACATCATCAGTCACCAGTACATGACTGTACTTTTCCTACACGTTGTTCAGACGGAAGAGGAGAACTGTCCTAAAACAGGAAGTAGAGCTGCTTCAGATTGCTTCAGTCGAGAGGTTTATTAGAGGTTTAGTCATTACTGTCTTTAGTCATACTGAAGGCTTTTCCAACACAAAGGGCTGTGATTTAAAAGAATAAAGGCGTTCACAACAGTGACAGTGACGGAAAATACAATGAGGTCAAAACCCGTCGATGAGGCAACATATTTTTGACTTTGTGGTATTAAACATATTCTTGTCCAACAGAGCCGTCACACCAGAGTTTAACCAGAGCAAACATAATGGGCTGTGATTATGAAATCCCAGTGACTTTAAACAAACCCAAGTGTGCTTCAATCCTGACACAAAAGCATTGTTCTGTCATTAGATTGTCTCAACAGTGACTAGTTTAATCTTGTTCTGGAGAAGTCCCCCGGGTTTATAGTGGCCTTCTTCAGGAATGAAAGGTATTTGCGGTCTAACGTTCTTTGCAGAGTCATTCCTGCAGATGAAGAAAAAGGAGAAGCACAAACCCCCCCTCCAAAAAAAAAAGAAAAGGAAGCAGAATCTGCGATGTATTATTCTCAGGGTCAACTGCAAACAAAACAGATTTAAAAATAAAGAAAATTATATAAAAAAATACATTTAACATGTTCATTCTGTTATTTATTTAGTTTTATTATTATTATTATTATTATTATTATTATTATTATTATTATTATTATTATTATTATTATTATTTCTTATTAATATTAAGAGGCTGTCTATAACATTCATTCTTTGAAAAGCTTCAGTATTTCAGTATAGTATCGTCTTGACAGTACTCTCTGCTTCACGTATTTAACTTTTGCTTCACGATAACACGTACTTTATCTTCTTCCTGGTGTCGTATTGTTTAAGTGATTAGTGCTGATTTAAAAACAACACTTTCTCTGGTTTTGGATCTGATTTATTAGATTCGACTGTAACTGGGATCATGTGACAGGTTAGGACTGGGCTCAAAAGTGGCTCAGGTTAGCTCTGATTATTTCGTTGTGACTAAATCAAAGCTGTCACTATGTTATTAATTATTAATGATGATTTTTCTCCGACAGATGTCATTCCTGAGCCAAAGTTGTCGGTGGTTCTGTTGGAGACTGGAGCGGTGACGCTTGAGCTGTGAAGTGAGCGTTTGTTCGCTGGAGCCACGTCTCCGGTTCTGGGACGGACAGCACAACGCTCTGGAGCCAAACAAACCCAAAAGGAGTCCCGGAGACTCCACGGGATGTTTCATAATGACCCGGAGAGTCACTGCACGGACCTCTGCCAAAAGGTGAAGCGCTGACGTCACTTTTGTTTAATCTGAAGAAACAACAGAGCGGATTCAGAAAGTACAATCCCCAAAAACTGAGTCGAATTAAATATGAATAAGACAGGAATGAGCCCAAGTATTCATTAAAAAAGACACACTGAATTAATCTAGGACTTACAACTGATCAATGAAACACTAGAAAATGTGTTTTAGACCTGTTTCTTTATCCGAGGTTTGTTTAAGGTTGGGGCCAAAAGTCGGTCACAGAGAATTTTATTTAAGATCACAGAAAAACATGTGCATTTAATGAAAGAAAATGGTGAAAGTAAAAATGCATGATGGTCTGGAGCAAGAAAACAATAAAAGGAATAACACTAGCAAAGAATAATCACAACAGAGAAAAAAGTGATGTTGCCGAAGGTTCCCACAACAGACTTTCTTTATATATAATTAACACAATGAGGATTTAAACTGATTTCAACCACATTTCTATGACTAATAACATCATAAAAATGTGTTTGGATATAATTTTGCCTTCATTTGCAGTTTATTGAAGGTCTTTATGAAAGGCTTTGAACGTTTAAGTAAATCTAAACTTCACTGATTAACTCATTTTTAGAAAAACAGCAGCTCCTTTTAAAAGACGTTATCTGTGATTGTTTTTGAGTTTTAATAAAAAGAGGATTCCATTTAGTTACAATGATAATACCGACATTTGGACAAGTTATATTCTTGGCTAGTCCTGATTTTTCTTGTTCAAGACTTGAATAAGTGATAAATGACTCTGTTCTTTTATTTTAACACGTCTCTGTCACAGATAAGAACCTGTCCAAACACACTTCACACAAGCCTCTATGGCTTTAAAAGATCTTCTAATCTTCTAAACTCCATCTCACTGAGGACAGTGTTGAGACAAATAATGTTTCCATTGCAAAAGATAACAGCTGATTTTTAGAGTCACCCAACAACTGTACAGCCACTGACAGAAATGTTAAAAATGTTCTTAAACACAGAATGGAAAATTGAAAAGAGGAACAAAAGAGAAAAGGTTCTTGGTAATTGGTTTATTGGTATGAGTAACTCAATACTTCACGTTTCCTTTGTCGCAGCGTCGTGTGCAGAGCTGAGTTTGCAGAGATAAACCAGAGCCGAGACACACACCTGCTCATACCAGGTAAAACACACCTCTGCACCTGACGTTTTTTTTAGAATCCGATGACCTTTGGTGAGGGAGCTAAAAATAAATGTTGAACTTGATACAGGAAGTTGTTTCTAAAGTTTCAGCACTGTTCTGTTTTTAGATGAACAACACCCTCTGTGCTAATAATACTCCTGCAGCTCTACTTACTAAATAAACCCATAAACATCTATTTTAATCTGCTTTTGTTTACGTTTTTCTCTTTGTCCTTAAGCCCCTGCCCCTGAGCTCGGCCTCCTTTCATTGGTCAAATGACCCAAAACTTTTCAAAACTCGCACTCCTGTGTTTTATGCAAGTTAGTTATGTTATGTTATTAATAAACAGTTATTAAACCTGTAATTTACTTTTAATTATGAAGCTATGATATCATTCATGTGCGTTCAAGAAAAGTTTTCAAAAGACGGCTTTAAAGGTGAAGGCGTTAAATTAAACGAGGAGCTACGTCCAGGTGCTTTTTTTCTGAAAACTTTTATTTAAACAACTGAAATATGTGCCTCCACTCAGCTTTTTAAGAAGCTTAGAGAAATGTAATCTTTATTTATTCTACCTGATTATCTGTAACTCAAAGCCTGATCTTTGTTCTGTATCTGATAACGGTCTGATATTTCATTTACGTCAGTGTGTTTTGTTTGTGTTGCAGCTGAAAATGAAGACTCCTGCGCCGTGTACATGATCTACTCTGGACTCGGGACAGCTGCGTTCTTCATTCTGGCACTCGTCGTTTGTGTTGTGTTAAAGAAATGTCGTGGGTCTGGTAAATTGCCAACAACACTGATAAAATCTACTGTTTTCTGTCTTATACTAAGCTCCCCTTGAGCTTTAAACAGATCATTGAGTATTTTCTGGTAGATAAGTGTTTAGATAAGACGGTTTAATCCTGTTTTGAGCCTTAGCTGTTCTAATTAGTCTGGTTTTAACACTTTCTATTTAGTGTTGCAGAATAACACAAGAGTAAAGTGGGTGGGTCACTTTAATACACTGCCGTCTCAGCTCCTGGTGTTTGTTTTTACTCTGTTGCGTCAGTGTTGTCTCTGGGTGGAGTCGACTCGACCGACAGCTCTTTTGCAAAATCTAAAAGACATTTTACCACATCATTCACTGTCACGCAAAAAAAAAATAAACAGGTCAAACCAGGTTCAATCTGTTTAAAACTGGTCGAGGACTGGGTTAATCCAGATAAAGCTTGTCTAAACCTGGTTATGACAAGGTTGGACACCTTTGATTAAAGTCTGCATCCAACTGTATCCTGTTTTAAGAAACTCTACTTAAAGCTCCTAAAATCTCCCTAAATCCTTTTGTAATCTGTTTAATTCCACCTAAAACCAGTTAAGGTCCAGGTGAAACCATTTTAAACATGTCCCAGTCCAGGTTTTGGAAAGTAAAAAACAGTTACTCACTTTTTAATGCCAGAGTTTAAAAATCCAAAACGCCTTATTAACATGCAACAAGGTTTTTTATTCATTTGCACATTGGATAATGTATTGGATTAACTAAGAAGCAATATTAACATTCAGGCCTTACAAGTTAAAGTCACACGAGGACATAAGTATTAAGGTCTTTTATTTGAATTTGATTTGTAATAAGTACTTCCACTACTGCTAACTAACTACTTTTTATGATATATTTACAGCGAAAAGAAAGTGTCCAGACAATCAACTAATGAAAGTTCAATCGGCAACGAAAACGAGGTCCAGCGGCTTCTGAAACCTTCCAATGAAGTCTCAATCAAAATCCCCGAGATGTGTGAGACCCAGAACACTTTGACCCCAGAACCGGACCTGATCAGTTCCACGTCGGGTTCAGTCAGTTCTAAAGCCGACGGAAGAGCCAGCAGCCTGATCTCTCTTTTCTCTGACGCTAATGCTAATGCTAACAGAACAAGTGATGATGCAAAGCTCCCGACTTATGAACTAAGTGAGTGTTCAAACCAGGCCAAGTTCAAAATCAAGACACAGGTTACCAGACAAAATGCGTGCATCGTCAATTGTACTTCCCGAGAAGAAAGTCTCTTTTCTTCAGTTCCTGTGAGCGACATCAGTGTAGCTCCAGCGAAAAAGAAGACGATTATTCGGTCACAAAGTGTCTCAGACTCAGATCCTCCGCCTGCTTTTGAAGAAAAAAATCAGCGTCGCCGACATTCTATTAATTCTGTGTTTATTCGTTCCCAGAAGTTTGAACAGCTCCAGGAAGAGTCGGAGCAGGATTCACTTTGAGGTTTTAAAGAAAACTTTAGAGGTTTTAACAAAACATGAACCACCACAGTTTAACGTTTTTATTAATAATTATCTTCTTTATTTAAATGGCATCTTTTTAAAAACAAAGTGTTCAACATAACAAACAAAAACCTGAGAGGCAGAAAGACGGCCGTAGAGTTGAACACGTGCTTGGGGTCAGGCTAAAACTGTAAATAGAGTATAATATAAAAGCTTAATAAATTTAAAAGAAGATTGAAAAAAAACACCCAACAGGATCCCTAAAAATACCAACTACAAGAAGCTCATTTTACTTTATCCCTAATGTTACTCTTTTTTTTACTAGTTTTACGCTAGTTAGCTTAGCCACTACATTAGCTTTTGCTAAAACAAAAAACCCAATTGTAAATTACAGTAGCATCCTTTTATTTACTACTAGTTTACTTCTGTCCGTTTGACCTGCTCTATTTTATTGTCATTTTAACTACACTTTCTTTCTTTTTTCGTTAATATATTGTGATGCACTTTAAAGCTAGCTGGCTTAGCAGCTCTATTAGCTTTCATAACAAACAATAAAATAGCCTCTTCAGGTCTTTGTTTTACAGTTCACTTATATAAAAACAACTTTTTTAACATTTCTAATGAATGTGTGCATTCGACTGATATATATATATATATATATATATATATATTTTTTATTTTATTTATATATTTTTTTAATTAATACTTATTTCAATGTAAATGTAACAAAATATTTCTTTGTCAGTGTCTCCCGCTGTTAGCCCTGCAATAACCCGGTGCTTTTCCCGTTGTGTCCCCGAGCTGCTGGGACAGTCCCATGTCCTGTTAACGATAAGCTTCAGAAAAGGGTTTAATGACTAAAAAGGATGTGATTGTTCCCAGTTTTAGTTTTTATATGTTTTTGTTAAAGCACTTAGAAACGTAAAAGTATGAGACACTTCTGTGTTTTGTTGCACTTTGTTGTCATATCACTTTATTCTCATCTGTGAGATTGTGTTTTATAATGTGTTTTTCGTAAATATAGTTGTAAATAACATGTAAATGTTTTTAATGAATTTGTTTATATGTAAAATATTTTTTATTTTTTCTATTGTAAATTTACACTTTTTTTTTTTTTACTGTTACATTCTTTAAGAGAAAAAATAAAACACTTTCACATTAATTCAGTTTGAGTTTCTTCAAATTAATAACGCCCTCTAGTGGAAAAATCATGATGGTGTGATATTTGTGACAAACAAGTAAAAAAAAAACAGCAAAACAATACCAACCTGTGACACAAGCTTTTTTTTTTTTTGTGCATTTGTAGATTTGTTCAATATACCATAATGTAACTATAATTTAACTATACTATAACTATACTATACCATACCTAAACTATCCTAAACTTTACAGAATATAGACTGATTATTCAAATTATAGGAGCTCCACCTTGTGACTCAAACAATTACACACACTAATTTATCCCAAACTGCTTCAGCACATGGCACCTGGGCCTTTTCTAAAACTGTTTAACTTGGAAAAACAAAAACTTATTCAAGTACAGGCAGTTCTGAGGGAGCTAACGATATACGGTCAGGGCCATAAATATTGGGACATTGACACAATTCTAATATTTTTGGCTCTATTCACCTTCACAATGGATTTGAAATGAAACGAACACGATGAGCTTTAACTGCAGACTTTTATCTTTAATTTGAGGCGTTTACTTTCAAATCAGGTGAACGCTGTAGGAATTAAAACATTTTTATTTGTGCCTCCCACTTTTAAGGAACAAAAAGTAATGGGACAGATTAACAATCATAAATCAGACTTTCACTTTTTAATACTTGGTTGCAAATCCTTTGCAGTCAATTACAGCCTGAAGTCTGGAACGCATAGACATGACCAGACTTTAATAAAAAGTAATAAAGTACATTCTAACACAACATAGTGAGAGGTTTTTTGTGGAACATTCCTCAACAATAAAGTCAGTGTCATTAAACAAAGACACACCCAACACTGGCCATAGTCCAACACTGGTCATAGTCCAACACTGGCCATAGTCCAACACTGGCCATAGTCCAACACTGGCCAAATGGAAACATTTATAACTTTTTTCCATTCTTAAAGTGTAAATAATCCTTTCTTATCAAGCCCCAGTATATTTCCTGCTCAAGTTAATTGTCTTGATTAAAGTCCTGCTGCAGCTCGTCGAGGTATGTTGTCTTTATGGAATGTGTGTCATGTTGTAATGCTCAGACGACAAGAGTAGCACCAGGAAGGGTTACGCAATGTTTACACAAACGTCACGAGGACGCGTTTAGGAAGCAGCTGTTGCAGCCTCTGTTATGAGTTTATAAGACTTGAAATAAGAAAGAAACTGGGGACAGGATTTTCTGCTCAAAACCTGCTCAAATCTATCTAAAACCTGCTCAAATCCATCTAAAACCTGTTGAAATCCATCAAAGCCCGAAGCTGCTGGGATAGGCTCCAGTCACCTGTGACCCCTCATGGAACCAAACAGAGGAAAAGTAATGAATGAATAGTATTTAAGTATTTAATGGCGTGTGGAGTTTGCAGGTAGTGTGTGCAGATTACACACTTTTAGAGCATGTGAACAGCTATGGTAGCCTCGTTAGGACATGCCATTGTCTGTGAACAAACCTAGTCTGAAGATAATTTAACAAACACATGCAGCTTAGGAAACATCACATTAGTTCATAAATACCCTTCAGCAAGAATATGTGCTTTTATTTTATACAGATACACACCATCTTTGAAATTAACAATAAAAATGTCCCTGGACTTGTTCCGTTTGGCTCCTACGCAGTTGATTGGCTGCTCTCTTGGTGTAAAACTTCAAAAGGAGGGGTTTGTCGGTGGAAATTCAGAGCAGTTGTCACTGAGAGGGTCGACAGGATGCAGCTAACACCGCTCTGTCTTCTGCTGCGTGAGTACAAACTTTTAATAAAAGCACTCTTTTCAAACTGAACAAATAATAATCTATCCCTCAAACATTCCCAGTGCTTTTCTCTTTAAGTAAACCGTGTTTAAACTCACCTTTGTTTTGATTCATCACTGTTTTACACAATAACTTTACACTCTTTATGTTTTTGTGGTTCAGACTTCACACCTTTTTTATTTTCTTACCCTTTTCACTTCCTGTTTCCACCTAAATCTTTGTAAATGTCAGCCTCAGAGAAAGCAGCTTTTAAAATTCAAACCAAAGGATCCTAAAATTATTCAAATATTTAGTTTTAATTTTATAAAGAGACTTGAGACATGTGTCCAGACAATTGCACATGCTTCTGACCAACCCTTATTGTTCTTTTCTTTCTCAGCTATCGCCTTGTTCGTCTGCGTCTTTTCCCCGGCGGCCGGTATTCGGGTTTCTCCGGGTAAGACGGGGTTTAGCTTGTACGACTCGGTGTCTCTGAGCTGCGAGGACCACGTGAACTCGACTGATTGGAAGGTGAAGAGAAGTACGAAAAACGGCGGCATCAAGACGTGTTTGCTCGGCTGGGGATCGGTCGAACCGGGATCACAGTGCATCCTCAAAAACATCTATCCGTCCGACATCGGGTTGTACTGGTGCGAGTCGGAGGACGGCGTCCAAAGTAACATCCTTAACCTCACATTTATTGGTACGTTTATCTGAAAGTGAGGGTTTTCCTGTAAATAAGTAATAAACAATTAATTGAATGCTAATAATAATCACAATAGCACTGCTTTAATATTTATAGTGAACATAACGTACCACAAACAGGAAGATCTGAGCTGACCGTAAAACAGTTATCATCGTTAAACTTTACGTGATATTTATCCCTGTTTCACATTGACTCTCTTTTCCGTCTGTTTTTTTGTGCTGTTCTTCTGTAAAAAAGACTGAATATACACGTTCTCTGTTTCACAGGCAGCCGTTACTTCCTTATTGACATCAGTGTCGACCAATGGGAGCCCACCTTTTCCCGTAAGCAAGCCGTGATTGGACAAAGCCTCCCGCTCAGGACATTCACATAATAATATTTGAAAATAAATCACATTCTCTCTGTTTAATGTTTGATAAAATCCTACTGGACACTAAATACATCACCCTGCTCTACTTTTAAAGACTTTGCAAACCAACCGTTGCTTTGTTTTTCAGACACCGCTACAACACCTGTCAACACCACTGCCACAGGTAAGAAGTGAAACATTTAAACTGATGTTATTCCTCACAAAGTAATAGTCGTAACCAAAATTCTCTCCAGATTCTTCGGCGCCTTGTTCGTTGTCCGTGTTCCAGATGTTGCGTCACCTCGTCGTGGGCGCCCCCTACCTGTTGTCCACAGTGCTGCTGGGGCTCATTTACAGAGACAGGAGGACAGGTGAGATTATACTAAAGACTAGTCCAGTCGTGTCAAACTCAAAGAGGTCTCTAAGAATCCAATCAAGGCCCAAGACTGTAACATTTGGGAAGCTTTTATGAAATTTTTAATGTTAGGTTTAATTTTCTTCTGAGTCTTTAAAAGTTTTTTTTTTTTACCTTAAATTGACTTCTTTCCTTCATATTTCATGAACAAATAAAATTTATTTGTTTCAAATCTATTTACAACCTGTTCAAATCCAACTAAAACCTATTCAATTCCACCTAAAGCATGCTCAAATCTATTTAAAACCTGTTCAAATCCATCTAAAAACCTGTTCAAACCCATCTAAAACCTGCTCAAATCTATTTAAAACCTATTCAAATCCATCAAAATGCTATTCAATTTCATCTAAAACATGTTCAAATCCATCTAAAACCTGTAGAAATCCATCTAAAACCTGTTCAAATCTATTTAAAACCTGTTCAAATCCATCTAAAAACCTGTACAAATCCATCTAAAACCTGTAGAAATCCATCTAAAACCTGTTCAAATTTATCTAAAACCTGTTCAAATCCAACTAAATTCTATTCAATTTCACCTAAAACCTGCTCAAATCTATTTAAAACCAGTTCAAATCCAAATAAAACCTGTTAAAATCAATTTACAACATGTTCAAATTCATCTAAAACCTGTTCAAATCCATCTAAAACCTGTTCAAATCCATCTAAAACCTGTTCAAATCCATCTAAAACCTGTTCAAATCCAACTAAAACCTGTTCAAATCCATCTAAAACCTAGTACCAAAGGAGAGCCAAAGAAAACCCTGCAGAGGCATGTGGCCTTGAGTTTGACCGTCTGCTCTGGTCGTTGGAAAAATGGCCACTGTTTGTCTTGTGTTTGTAGCGGCTCAGACCAACACTAAAAGAAGCGGGAGCCATGACGTCATTATGGAAATCACTGTGTGAGGACATGAACCTGGAGCTAAACACCTGGAAAACCTGGAAAACCTGGAATATCCCAGAGCAGATTCCCATCAAAGAATCATTAAAAAAGGGGGAAAAGAAAATCACCAAATGGATAAGATTGTGATCACAAAGGGTTATTTTATTCTGCTAGAGTTTGTTTTGTGGCATTGACCTGTTTTCGTTTTGTGAAAGTCTTGAGGATGTGTAACGGCTGACTGGACTCAAACTCTGTGGTTGAACCAAACCTCCGATCGCTGCTGCTTCTGAACCGATCAAACACGTCACACGCTTTATACTGGCCTCATTTCTCTGCTTTTTTTTACTAAACCTCTGCTGAATTATAGCTCTTCTGCACTTTTTTTACCGAGACACAGGAAGAGATTCATGTAAAAAAGTCTTGTCTGGACGTTTGATCAGCAGCAAGTTTCCAACCACAACGAAAAGAGGCCGCTGACTTATTTATGTAACAGAAAATACAAACCTCAGGAGAAACGCACACATGCTTTTGAACAAATGCAAGGTGTGAGTGTAAAATACCAGGGCATTATTAATATAAACTCACAGAAAGGCTGGCTGCTGCGGTTTAAGGGTCATGTGACCTTCGTTTTTACAACAGTGCCCCAACGCCCTGTAACCGATTCAATGAGTGGACACATTTTAATATCTTACTCAGAATCCTCTGCCTCTAAGTCACAAGATTAAAAAAGTGTATCTCGGTCATTTACAAACTGTAAATCTGTAACGGTCAGCGGAAAACAAAACAACACAAAACAACGTAATAGAAAAAAACTTTGATAAAAAATGTGCCAAAATAATATGACACACCTCTACAGACTCTTTTTGACCCTTGTGTCCAGCTGAGGGCGCTGTGTCAGTGACATAGACAGTATATATTTAGGGGCTTTAACCTTTGAACTCTGCTGCTGTGTTCACTGGTGACCTCTGCTTCTGGCCTGGTTCTAAATACTCTGTTGTGTTTGTCCTTAAACTGGTAACTCAGACTCTGCTGTAGTCCTGCTCCTGGACAAGACTTTCTTCTTCTCGTGTTTTATTTGTGGAAGAGTCAATGTGTGTGGATTCAGAGATGACACTTTCATCAGTTCAGAACAAATTGTTAAATTAAAAATATTTTTATAAACTTTAGAGACATTTTGAGGCCAATATAAAAAGTATAATCAGTTTATTTTATGCATGTTTCAAGTATATTTTAGCACTTTTTGATTTTTAATGAACTGTATAAAAGTAAAATGCTGTGTTATTTTCTGGTTCCTGTTTGTCTCAGCTTTATTTTTGAGTCTTAGGTGTGTTTGGTACTTTCCCCTGAAGTCACCAAACCCAGGCTCTAATGCTCTTTATCAAATCAAACGAGTTCAAAACGAGCTTGTCTTCAGTGGAACCAGGTCAAAAGGTCACTTCTCACAAATAAAAAGATTGAAAGTGTTGATTATCATTTTCTTGTGTCACGTCCAGGTTCAACTCTGAACAGAAAGATTAATACAATTTACTTTGAAACATTTTTATTTGTACAAAAGTCACATTTTTAAAACAGTCTTTTAAAATCTATAAAATTGAGTAAACTTATTTTTCAAATCTACAGAACTTTCTAAACACAACGGCTCAGGCAGGATTCCACAGTTTTCTATTGTTCACATTGAACTAAATCACAGACGAGACATTATTCTGTCACAAGCTTCTTTTACAAGTCTTTAAACCAAAACTGAAAGTGCTTAGATTGTGTCTGAGGCAAAACAAAATCTACAAACCCCGAACAAAACATCAGATGTAGATATTTATATGAGTTTCATTTACATTTACAGGAGGTTTTTGGTTTAAACCTCAACCAGAACAAAACAAGCACCAACCAATAAACTTTTTTTTTACAAGAAAACCTGAACAATATTCAGAGTTACAAAATTACAATATTATAATAATACAATATTATAATAATACAATATTATAATAATACAATATTATAATAATACAATATTACAAAAATACAGAAGACAATGACATAATATTCAGATGTGTATAAAGTGCATGGATTGATGTTTTTTTGCACAAAAACACAATATTAAACAGAACAATTATAAAACATAAATTAAAAGGTCTTAGAACCCTCCCCAGTTACATGTAGTTTAATAATAATATAATAATAATTATTAAACATATTGTAGCGTACTTCCTATTGAGACGCTTGATCCAGAATGCTTTACTGTGATTTGTTTAAAGAACACTGGTGGTAAAGACAAATGTATGGACAAACTAATGAAGAAAACCAAACAGAACCAGAGCGGTCAACATAAATTATGTCTACCTAACCTCTCGTCTCTTCCTCCTGCTACAGGTAAGTGCCTTTACAGACGTGCTCCCATGAGCTCCGCCCCCTCAGCACCAGACCAACACACACAGTGTTCTCTCTCCTACAGATAAATATATTTAAAGTTATAGACAAATAAGATACAATGTGATATTTTCACAAACATCACATAAAGCTTTAGGGTTGTTGGTTCAAGAGCTGTTGTTGTTTCTGTTGAGTTTGGCTCAGTTTTAAAACATTGACCAGTTTGTTCTTGTAACACTTTTTTATAAAAGAAAACATGCTCAAAATGTTTGTTTCTATTTGAAAAAACTCAAAGACAATGTTAAAGTAACTAGATTTAAAAGAAAGAGTCCAGTCAGGAGCAGCTTGAGCCTGTGACGAGTGTCTGTCTTTAGTTCAGTTCAGAGAAGAATTGGAGAGAGTTTGTCCTGGAGGCAAACACCTCTGAGCTGCTGAAAAAGGCCCAGCACAAACTGTACTTCCTGAGGTTCCTCAGGAGGAATAACATCACACAAAGACTGTGTCCTTTTCCCGAGCCACTATAGAAAGTATTTTAAGCTACTGCATATGTATTTGGTTCAGCAGCTGAAAACACAGTGGCTCAGAGGAACGCTCTCCAGGGGGTCATCAACACTCTCTAAAATCTACAAGATCCTGTTGCCTCAGAAGAGCATTATGAAGGACACCTCTCACCCTGGCCACTCCCTATTTGAACTGTTGCCTTCAGGAAGATGGTACAGATCATATAAAGCCAGGACAAATAGACTCAAGCACAGGTTCTACCCAAAGCCAGGACAAATAGACTCAAGCACAGTTTCTACCCAACTGTGATAACCGCTCTAAACACTACAAAAGATAATCTGGACCAATGTTTCTGTTTAATGTATGTGTGGGTTTTTAGGTGTTTTTATATTAAAATTATTATGGTTTTAGTTTTTTATTATATATTTATATTATATAGCTTTTAATTTTTCGTTGTATTTATGACAATGACAATAAAGATCTATCTATAAATGCTTTTAATTCATGTTCAGACACAAAATGTCACGTTGTCTTTGTCAGTGATTTCATAATTCATCTCAAACTGGAAACAGAAGAACATTACTTTTAGGTTTTAACAATTCATGTTTAAAAGTTCCAAGAGTTAAACCCATTGACAAAAATAAAATGTTTTAAAGAGAGAACAGTAGAGGTCAAAGTGGCAATAAAACAGTCATAAGTCAATTTAAATATGGCTTTTTATGATTGTTCAGTCACTGTTTTCTCATTTAAAAAATAAATCCTTTCATCTAAAGATACTTCTTGTTAATGTGGCATTCTGGTCATTTGTAACTTTAAAGTTCCTGTTGAGCTCATTTCTTGCTAAATCCTTTTCATCCCCCCCCCTCTCACTGTGTAACAGGACGCCTCAGAGAAAACCAACCTGCTTCAGCTCAATGTGGCTTTGGTCCAGCTTCATTTCAACAGAAAAGATCAACACAGGACCTTTAATACAGTTTTTTTTTTATAAACCTGATTCTTCTGACATCACATCATTGAGATTGTTGAGAGGCTCTTCTTCATCGGCAGCTTGACCTTCCTCATGATTCTCATCGTTCTGACCAAGAGGCTCAGAAGCAGGTGGTTGTTGCTGCAAATTATTGAGTTGCACTTCCTCATGAGGTTGAGCAGCATTTTGTCGATGACCTGTGAACAAAATGTATTTGTACAAAAGTAAATAAACTGAAAGATAAATAAATATCTAAAATTAACCTGGACCAGTTTTTATTGATTTAAAGAAGCAAGATTTTCCACCATTTTGTCTTTTTTGGTGAAATGTCATAATCTCTTGAAATAACACACATTAAAATACACTGTTAGTAATAAACGGACGATAAATGATGAATGTATGATTTATTATTGGTCAGATCTGGTTTAAAATGGTATAAAGACTCAAATGTTGAATGAAAACAGGAACAATGTGGTGAAGCAGTCACATGAAATGATGCATTAGTCTGTAACTGGACTTTTAGAAGGATGTAAAAGTCTGATTGGAGACTTTCTCTTAATCAGAGCCAGATAATGCTGTTCTGTCGACTATTGCAGCTCGTTTACAGCTTCCAGGGAAACAGAGAGAGGCCCGAGAGTGAGTGGCTCCAGAATAAACTCAACGTCTGACAAGATTCAACACGTTTCAAAGGCCAGTGACTGCTGAATGTAAACGCTGTTGTGGGACTGGAGCTGGACTCACTGGAAACAGGTTTGTGGCAGATGGATAAATGAGATCTGTTCTCCAAGAACATGAACACAAAAGTGGCTCACCTCGTCTGTGTTTTCTCCTGATGAAAACTATTGCAGAGAACATGATGATGATGATGATGATGACGCAACTGAGAGCTATCACAGCAATTTCACAAGCACTTAAGCCTTTGGAATCTAGAAGAAACAAGGTCAACAAAGATATTCAGGAAAAAGAAGTGAACGTTTATTCATTTTATTTACTTCAGGAGCTTTTATAGGGCTTTGTTAAACTAAAGTCAAATAATACTTTTGTCGATAGATCTTCAATCATTACAAGACTGTTCTCTCCAACATAAAACACAAAAGAGAGACAAACTATTGAAAATCATTGAAGTCTTTAATTCTACATTTATTGTTTATAATTGACAAAATTATTAAATCATCTCCAGGTAAATGTTGATGTCAGCTCTGGGCTTTTCGAGGTCTGTGGGTTTATAAAAGTGAAATAAAGAGATTCTTACCTTCATTATCCTTATTCTTATCTTTATTCACAGACTCCACTGCAAAAGAAAAAGAAAAATAAACATGAGTTTCATGAAAAGAACTGAACTTGTTTTGGAGTCTACAATATTACTGAGACAAAGACAGAGGCTTGTTTGTTGGTTGAGAGTGCGTCTGTCGGGCTTCACTGCCTCGACACACCTTCAGGAAGCTCTGCTCTTAAGTCCATATATGGGCATTGACTGGGCCTTTATGTTTATCATCTTAGTTCTATGTCAAAGCTGTTGATGAGAAGTGAGCAGCACAGAGTCACACACACAGCTGAGGACAACCAAACTGTTGGAGAACGCTTTGTGAATCACACTTAGAGCCTCTTTACAAACTCTTGGAGGAATTCTTAGGAAGCTTTGAAGAAAACATTCAAGAACAAGGCCCAATGTTCTTTAGTTTACGACAGCAACACAGAGTAAAGACAAAGAATGTGAAGATGAGCTTGTGTTGTGTTTATCTCACTGAAGACAATCTGCAAAATTAATCTTCAGAAGTTTTCATTTACCTTTCTTGCCTTTGTGTCCTTCTTTAATCCCAGGATCCTCTGAACGACAAAGAAAAAGAAACATGAGTTTCATGAGAAGCTCCACACACTGTCAGTGAAATAGATCTGTTCAAACAGAGTTCTTACCAATAATAAGTGTCACGTGGCCTTTTCTGACTTCATCCTCCAGCCAGCGCACAGAGCAGGTGTAATTCCCTTCATCTTCTTCGGTCACGTTGAAGAGTTTTAGTACAATTTTTACCCGATGCATTTCTTGATGGAAAAGCTGAGTGCGATCTTTGAACCTAGGGTGTTGTTCTTCTGGTTGGTCCCGGCCAATTACACTCGTGTGCACGTGTTCTGAAGCTCGCGTCCATTCCACATGCATTCTGGACACCTCCGACGGAGGCTCGAGATGACAAGGTAAAACTACGTCACTGCCTCTTTCTGCTTTAATTGTATCATTTAAACCCTTCACAGTGGATTCTGGAGAAAAAAAAACGTGAAAAAAAGATATTTATATATTTTGCACAAACTTTAGACCAAAAGAAACACAGACCAAGACAAAAGCAGGAATAAAAGTGATGTGAGATGTAGAGTTTAAAGAATAGAAGAAGTAGGTCTATTATATCATCATTTAATTATTTGGACTACAGGCTCTTGACTTCTTACATTTTTGGTAAATCTGTTAAAATGAACCTTTGTATTCTAAGATTAGGTGGAACTTCGAGGACCAAGGAGGACCCAGATCCACACGGACACTGTGTTAAAAGTGAAGACTTGTAAATAATTAAGAATAATGAGTAAAATGTTTAAGAGTAATGTCAAAGTTAAATATATTTCAATGATGTTTTAGAAGTGTGAAAGAACAAAATGTGTTAAGTGTAAACGAGAACCAAGAGTTTAAATCTAAGTAGGCCTAGAATCAGAAGGCTAAATTAAAGCCGCAAGCGGTGATAAAGGCCCTCGCCTCCCTTGCGACCGCGGGGACACATGTACTTGGAGGAATGCATTTCGTTCTTTAAAGCGTAAACTTCACGGTAATGTCAAATAACCCGGGCCTGTGCCTCTGCTTGAATCTTCTGGAGCCTGCTTTATCACCTCGGGCCTGTGCTACTGCTGGGGCCTGCTACACCACCTTGTATTTAGAGTTAAAGGTCTCCACATTCCCTGGTTTTCCCGGGATCTGTCTGAACTTATAAAAATAATAGATTATGCTTGGGCTGAGGCGAGAAAGTACTGGCTGGAGATTTGCAATGACTCAGAAAGCGCTGCACCTCCCTTTTAAAAAGTAAAAATGTAAATATTAGTTGTCTAAAATAACAAGTTCCAAAAGATTCTGAGGAGTTTTCCAAAACTCTAGTCTTGGCTCTGGAGGAGCCTCCTCTAAAGGAAGGATCCTGGCAATTGGTAAATGGCATTTATTTCCGAAAGAAATTTATAATTTATATTGTGTTTGAGGTGTCCTATGGATGTACCAAGTTTCATTTTTCTACGTTGGAAAAAATTACTTTCACTTTCCATAGGCCGAATGTATTTTGACTTTTCTAGGGGTCGCCACTGAGTCATTTCTTTTTATTATTTTTTCAAATACTTAAGATACATCAATATTTAACCAGGCTTAAGTTTAGTGGCCAATAAAATTAACTTTTTGTGCACATTTACTGGGTCAAAATTGAGGATAATTTTGCAGAAAAAATTGCAGAAAATTTTAATTAAATAAAAATATAAATTGAGCAAAAACAACAAGAAAAGGCATTGTCTATTTTGCACACAAGTGTTTAGCTCATTTTGCCTAAGTTTGGTGTTTCTTGAATGAAGCAGCTATTTTCTGTCAATTTTTAAAAGTGAGGTGTATTCTAAGGCGGTTCACATTTTTATTTCAAAATGGCCGCCTTCTCGTGTGTGATAGGGTGTGGTCCCCATTGGCTTTTATGTTCATAAGCCCATGCTGGATGTGTGTACCAAGTTTCATTTGCCTACGACAAACTAAAATTTTCCCTTCCCTTTGACTTTTGCCACATATTTGCGCCGTTGCTATGGCAACACATTTATAGATAGGGGGTGGTTGTCATTGGCTTTTATGTTCGTCATGACATAAGTGATGTGTGTGCCAAATTTTATGTCTCTATGACATACTAAATTCTTGGGTCCCATTATAAGTTTGTAGGGGGCGCTAGAGGGCCATTTCTAAAGCAAACCCTTTTATTTACATATCTTTGTGTTCAGGTCATGAATGTGCACAAACGCCTTTTTGGGTCCAACTTGATCCGAGAAGGCGTTTGAGAGTTAACGGATAATTTATTACCACAAAAATGGCCGCCTCGTTACAGGCTTGCCACACCCACACCCGATAAGATATCAAAAACAAAATGACAAGTTTTGTTGGCACATGTGTCTAGATGATACTCACCAAAATTGGGGCCATTTAGATGAAAACACAATGAGTTGAATCTTTTGGCGTAAGGGGTGCGATTTAGGTGGCCGCGCCTTTCAGCCCACATGGCGGACTTCCTGTTGAGTTTACGCTGTGGCTGTCATAGACTTTTCTGTTTGCCCTGAGGTGTTCTATAAATGTACCAAGTTTTGTATTTCTACATTGGAAAAAACTTACTTTCACTTTCAATAGGCCCAATGTATTTTACCTTTTCTAGGGGTCGCCACTGAGTCATTTTTCATATTTTTATTTCGGAGACTTCAAATACATACATTTTTCGCCGACCTTGAACTTTGGGCCCAATAAAAATGACTTTTCGCGCATGTTCACTGGGTCAAATTAAGGATCATTTTGCAGAAAAAATAAATAAATAATAATCCGAGCAAAAACAATAGGCCCTCCCGGTTATCACCGGCTCGGGCCTAAATATAGGTCAAATCTTGTCTGTGAGCAGAGAACAGGAAGTCATGACACACAGAGACACACACAGAGCCTGGGATCGACAAGTACACACAGAGTTCACAAAGAGACAGGGACACACAGAGGACAGGGACACAGAGAGGACAGGGACACAGAGTTCTGTCCAGATGATATAAAAGGAGGCTTGAGACTCGGGCAGACGGGTCTTGCTGGTCTCTTGGATTCAAGGTCAATCCTGTGTCAAAGTTAAAACGGCATAAACCCCACTCTCTCTGTTCTGTACACTTTGTCCTGAAGGACAAAACCTCTTTTTTCCTTCACCACTGTCCCTTTGGGTCGCTCTCAGGATCCTATATCCAGACGAGTCTAACTCCTTCTGAAAATCTGTCTCACCCTCTAAAAACTCTAGAAAAAGGTCAATCCTAGTTCTCAAGTTGAGGTCATATAACTGTGTTAAATTACAGGGAGTAAGAGGAACAGGCAGGACGTCCCAATCGTCCACTGGACATCAGAGTAATCAGAGTAACAGGGAGATTCGACCGCCGCACAAGCCTAAGGTAAGACCTCTACTAAAATCCTCTGTTAAAGATGGGACTGTCTTGAGGGATAGCACTCATTAGAGGAGTCACACACTCGGAGCTGTTTTAGGGTTAGACCGGACTTTAACCAACCGACTTGCACTCGGGTCACCTACAGTGACCTGTCGGCTGCAGAGGTCATTAATGTGGAGAAGAGAGGACTGTGTTAGAGTCTCATACAAACAGGAAATAACAGGGACGACCCCCGAACATTGTAACTAACCGCTTGACCTTTAGTGACCTTCGCAACACCAGAGTCAGTCTGAGTTAAAATGACACTGACACAAAGTACAGCTGTAAAAGAACTGTACATCATTAAAACTGAGTGAACACTCACCTATATTTTCCTGCAGCGTCAGAAAGAGAAATGGAAATGAATAAAAATGTACAGGAGTTAATCAAACTGAAATCCTCTCGTCTTTACAACAGTTTATATCTGTTTAAAGTTTTTCTGTGAATGAGGAAATAAACCGTTTTGAGCAGGTTTTATTGTTCAGTCCTAGTTCAATAAATCATACTGACATCATTTCTAGCTCAATACTGGGATAATAAAGTTTTTCTATAAAACTGTCACAAACACTTTTCCCACAAACTCACATTAAACACAGACTAAACAGAAAAATATTATCTGCTTCCTTCTTTTATTCTGGACTGGAAGAATAAATAACAAATACAACGCTTTTTAAAACATATTTTCATCTAAACATTCGCCTAAAATGACGTGTGTTGATTTTAAAACTCGAGAAAACCTGAAGAAACGTTACAGCCTGGTTTACAGGAAGTGCAGCTCTTCAGTAAAAGCGAAAAATAAAGATTAAAACTTACTCTGTTCACTGGTTTGGATGAAGAGTGTTTTCACAAAGATGAGTTGGAGTATTATCCTCAGTTTTACCTTCGCCATAGAGACATTCACAAGATTAAAGACTGTCGAGAGAATCCCGGAGTTTTACTCTTTCACTTTCGTTTTTAATAACAGGAAGTCCATTCAGGGAATTCTTTGACCTAATTCACCACTGACCCCTCCTGCCTCCATAAAACCTGTGTCACGAGTCTAAGGCTGAGAAACATTTTACACAAAGAAGAGTCTGAAAGAGGAGGTGTTACTGAGGCTTTACAGTTTTTCACTTTGGGTCAGTTCTTCAAACATTTAACCAAGAACACAAACTGTGACTAATGTTTAGAGCCAACATTAAGACTAATAACACTCCAGTCATCCTGTTCTAATCCTGTCATTAGAGCAGAGAGAGGCAGAGGTCAGGGGTCACAGGTCAGGCTCAAGTCCACAGTAAAATAATATCTGTAAGAATTAGACCACAAACTCATTTTAAACATTAAATTAAATTAAATTAAATTAAATTAACTGTAGGCTCTATTAAAAGCAGGCTTAACTCACTCCAGTAGTCCATAAACCACAGAAGTATTTTCTATTTGGGGCGCAGTGGCTCAGTGGTATGTAGGAAGGTGGGTGGTTCAATTCCCGTTCTCCCCACAGTTCATACTGTTGTTGTGTCCTTGGGCAAGACCCAAGTACAGTTTGAATGGAAGCGTCTGCTAAATGAATAAATGTAAATGTATCTACGGATTACTTTTGTCTGGTTGCCATGGTGATGCGTGGCTCACGTGGGGGTAGTTTTCACAGGTGGCCCTGACTCAGGTGTAGGAGGGGGGGGGGGTTCAAATGTGAAATACACAAAGATTTCAAAAGGACACTCAACAATGGATTAATGAAACGGATCAATATCACAAAAGGGACATTTTCAAACGTTATTTAAATATTAACGCACAGGAATTTATTCCTATAGTTCCTGCAAAACAAAATGATGAATAAAATAAAAAAACACTCTCATAAATAAACAACTGTGATGGAAAATATACAGCCTTCAAGAAAAGAAACCACACAATTAACCTTCCATAGAGACCTGGTCAATACACAAGAGTACGGACTAAACTCTTTTAAGACAAATGCAGCGGTGGATGTGGATACAACCAATGATGTTCATGGCATTAAGCTCAAACAGAATGAAATAACTTTATTAATACAGCAACTATGTCTTGCAGCTAAACCAAAGATGGTGATCCATTGTAGATGAACACTACCAGATAAACCTACCATTAAAGCAAACACCTGCCGAATAAGAGAAGAATCACTGAGCAGCGTTTACAACACCTGAAAAGAAGGACTCAGAGTTTTACTCCGTAGAACACTTTTATGAATGAGCTTCTGGTGAAAGGCTGAGAAGGTAAGTGAGGAAGAGTTGGACAGTGATGAAGGTAAAATCTGGTATATTCCTCACCACCTTCACCATCCCACAAAAGTTGTGTTCGACGGCGAGTTATCGAGGGACATCTCTGAAAGATCATCTCCTCCAGGCCCTGATGGCCCCAGCTCTCTTCCTCGATTCAGAAAGGAACCAGTGGAGTTTCAGCAGGACAGGTCTCTCCTGCAGACAACGACCTGCTCAGAATCCTCTGGAGGCAAAAGGAAACATGGAGACTAGAGCTGCAACTAACACTTATTTCATTTTTATTCTTTTAATTAATCTAGTTTTATTAAATATAAAGTGTACAAAAAGAACACTAGATTAATAAACTGTAATGTATTTTAAAGAAGGTAGTAAATATGCATATTTTTAAATGATCTGAATGTGATTATTACAATATTTAATATGATATTTATTACAATCTTAATTGTATTTCAGAGAGTGTATTTAATTTGTCATTTTATTAAAAAAACAGAAAGCATCAGAACAATCTTTCCTTTATTTACAGCAGAGTGTTAAAAACAGACCAAAAGCCTAAACTGCACTAGCACCTGAAAAAACTGTCACAAAACGTCCCGATGACTTCTTTGAAACCTTTTCTTGAAAATGTCCAGGAGAGACCCTTCACAGAACCTTTTTCTGGAGCGTCCTTTTGGAAAATGGACCTCACACTTAAAAGTATCCTCAGAGTGCTACAGTACGGGTTATTAATTATTCGTCTAATTTAATGAAATTAATAATCATTATAAAAGTGAAAAGTGTACTGTATATATTAGATATTTATCAGAAAAACTGGAAAAATGTGCTTCTGAGATTTAAAGCGTTCAAAGTAATAAAACAGAGCCCCCTGCAGGTCATAAGTGAGTACTGCACATGAATAAGGCACAATAAAAGCTGAAGTTTTACAGGATTTTCTAAACATTTAAATGATCTCATTTTACCCATGAGTCTGAGCTGAGCTTTAAAAATAAACTCTTCAAGTTCTTCACAAGAGACGATCTGCTCCTCTTCGTTTGGCGTCGACTCGAGCTGCAACAGAAAAAACACGAGCTAAAACTCCTTTTATTCCATCTAAAACCTGTTCAAATCCAAATAAAACCTGTTCAAACCATCTAAAACCTGTTCTAATCCATCTAAAACCTGTTCAAATCCATCTAAAACATGTTCAAATCCATCTAAAACATGTTCAAATCCATCTAAAACATGTTCAAATCCATATAAAACCTGTTCAAATCCAGCTAAACCTTTATGTAGAATGAGAATAGTGCAGGCCCTAGGCCTAGGCATCACTGTTGGTCCCAGAAAGCACAGATTTAAAAATACTGCTCAAATATTAATTTATCTGATCCTTAACAGATCCACACTGCAGGTTTACACGAGCCTCAAACTTTAGATTCATTTGATCAAATAAGACTTTAAGGCAGTCCAAACACATGGGACACGCCCCGTTTATGACTCACTGTACTCTGGTCTTGTAGCTCAGCTAAAGCCATTTTCTTAAACACCTGTACACTCTCACACGGTTTATTTTTTGCTCCAAGAATCCTAATAATGAAATTGTTTGGTTTTTTGATGTTAAATCTGTTGGCAAAAACTGGTATCTGCTGTAAAGGTAAGAATTCACTGAAAACAAACATTATTTATTTCTTTATTTATAAAAACTTAAGTCAAAAGTACTTTCTTTTTAATGTGGGGAAATTCCATTGTCTGTGACGCACTTATTCAGTCATAAAACATATGTTTGTTGGACAATAATGGCCTCTGTTAAACTTTTAAAGCCTTTGCTGTTGTTAAAGTGACTCAGAATCTCCACAAATACCTTCATAAGTAATTTTACTATGTTATTTTTAACTCCTGCCCAAATCCTAATGATATAAACTCCAACACGGTCAAGCTTTCTCTGCACTTGGCCCTAAACATTAAACGCCCTGAAGTCCCTCGTCAAAATGGCTCCTGCAGTAGAAACTTTGAAGACTTAATTTTCTATACATTTTTTTATTAATCATTTTCTCTTATTGTGTTGTCATCTGGTGTATTTATTTTTTTTTTTTTCTAACGAGTAACAGTTTGAATTATTTATTGCTTTTATAATTGTATTCCATGCGGTGCTTGTCAAAACAATTAAAGAAAAAGGAAATGACTTCAGTTTTATCAAAATTAAACTTTTAAAGAAAGACATTATTTGCAGAACAGGTTTACATAACCCTCGCTGGAACACATTCTTTCAAAGTAAAATACAGGTAAATACAGTTTCCAGAAGACCTTACACAGAAAGATAAAATATATATACATATATACATATATATATACATATATATATATATATGTATATATATATATATATATATATATGTATATATATATATGTGTATATATATACATATATATGTATATATATGTATATATATGTATATATGTATATATATGTATATATGTTAAGGTATTGTAAAGCATTATTGTCAACGTTAAAAAAGAATCTAAATTTTATCTTAAAATTATCTTAAATGTTTCAGGAATAGGCCTTGTTTATCGAGTAAATCAGTGATAAAAAATAATTTCTTGTCACAGTTTTGATGGAATAATGTTTTCCTGGTGATGGTAGTTTCACCTGGAGCCAGGAAGTGTAAAAATCTGGAAAAACACCATCCTCTAGAACTTGTTTATGGAATTCTCTCGGTTAATGTGGGCAGCGCCATCTTTGTTTAGTCTCATAACTTCCGGTGAAGCAGGTTTACACAGCGCAACTATTTAACAACTTTTTTGTGACGTTAAACATGAGTATGCTCAGTGTGAGGCTGCCACAACAACTGGAAAATCACAAATCACTCTCAACATTGCTACGGTTAAAATAATAAGAGATCAGAGTGATCATCACCTTTAAAAAAGGAGGACCATCACGGCTAATAGCGCTAAATAAATAAAAAACACTAAAGTGCATACTTTAGCTCCTACCAGAACAAAAGTTTTAGTTTTGTTTTTATTGTGATAAACATTATGTTGAAGCACTGCCAATATTAATCTTTAATTTTATTTATTATTTATTTCTGCAGTTGTTTGTCTGGACACAGCACTTATTACATGATGTACCTCAGAATAATGTCTTTCACTGTTTCCTGTTTTTTACAGATGTTCCAGAAAACTGTAGCTGCACCACAGAGACGACCACTGAGGGTCAAAACCTCACCCTTTATTTTAACTACCCCCTGCCTCCGTCAGACGGCTCCAGACTGATGCTGTCCAAACATGGTAAAGACTTCTACATGTTGAAAAAAACCACAGACCCACTGTGGCTGGTCTACGGAGACTCGGGAAGTTTAACACAAGAGGATTTAAAGAACCGGACCAGGGCCTCAGATCTTCCATCAGAAAAACTGATCAGTTTGACTTTTAATGGTACGAAGACCATCGACCAAGGGTTGTACTGTTTGTATCACCTAGAAGTTTGTTATAGCTGTGTGCATTTGGGTAAGAAATAGTATTATTTTTATTTTTATTATTACATTTTTCACCTGGAGTGGACTGATCTGTGTTCATCTCTCTCTTTTACAGTTGTACAAAATAAAACCACTGATGACAAAAGAAATGACCAAAACAATCAAGATCCAGGTAGATAAATACACTCAAAGAAATAAACACAAAATAATTTTGATGGTGAAACTTTTCTTTTATTAAATATCACCAGAGGGTCTGAACTTGGTGTCTTCACATTTGCTCTGGTTCTTATTGGTGCCTTTTCCTGTTGTCGCGGGGATTGTTTTTGGATGTGTTCGCTGGAAGGAAAAACTGTGAGTTCATTTATTTTGCTTTTGAGATAAAAAGACTAAAGTTGTTGTGCCATTCCAAAATCTGTATTGTTGCTGATGTACAGTCAAGTTCTCCCACTTAAAAAGATGAGAGAGGCCTGTAATTTCCATCATAGGTACACTTCAACTATGAGAGGCATAATGAAAAAAAAAAAAGAAAATCCAAAAAATTACATTGTCTGATTTTTTTAAGAATTTATTTGCAAATTATGCTGGAAAATAAGTATTTGGTCAATGACAGAAGTTCCTCTCAACACTTTGTTATAAACCCTTTGTTGGAAATGACAGAGGTCAAACATTTTCTGTAAGTCTCCACAAGGTTTTGACTGTTGCTGGTAGTTTGGCCCATTCCTCCAGATCTCCTCTAGAGCAGTGACTGGGACTGTTGCTGAGTAACACGGGTTTTCAACTCCCTTCAAAGATTTTCTTTTGGGTTAAGATCTGGAGAATGTCGAGGCCATGAATTGAAGTGCTTCTTACAAAGTCACTTCTTCGTTGCCCGTGTGGTGTGTTTGGAATCATGCTGAAAGACCCAGCCATGTTTCTTCTTCAATGCCCTTGCTGATGAAAGGAGTTTTTTACTCAAAATCTCACGATACATTCTTCGTCTTGGTCCCTTTGCAGAAAAACAGCCCCAAAGCCTGATGTTTCCAACCCCATGCTTCACAGTAAGTATAGAGTTCTTTGATGCAACTCAGCATTCTTTCTCCTCCAAACACGACAGAGTTTTTAACCAAAAAGTTCTATCAAGAACCGTGACGTCGCACGGTATGGCGCAACCGGGGCCCCACCCTGGAGCCAGGCCCAGGGTTGGGGCTCGTATGCGAGCGCCTGGTGGCCGGGTTTTTCCCACGGCTCAGCCTGAAGGAGCGATGTGGGGCCAACCTCCCGTGGGCCCACCACCTGTGGGAGGAACCGTAAGGGGCCGGTGCAAAGTGGATTGGGTGGCCCCGGACACGGAATCTGGCGTGGAGGCTAAAACTCGGGTCTGGGCGGAGTTTGGTGAAGCCATGGAAAAGGTCAGCCTCGAAGAAAGGCAAGACACCGGGGATGGATGAGATACGCCCTGAGTATCTCAAGGCTCTGGATGTTGTAGGACTGTCTTGGTTCACACGCCTCGACAACATCGCGTGGCGGTCGGGGACAGTACCTCTGGACTTGATCGACTCCGGACTGGTCTGAAGTCTCAATGTTTACAAAAAAATGTATGATCAGACACAAGAATAAGGGCACATGTTCCCATTAAGTTACGAGGGAGGGATTTTTACATCCTTCATCCTTTTGAAAGTGGGGGCTGAAATGACACATGTTACATTTACTGTATGTTTATTATTCATGTTCAATAGTATTTAGCACTCCTGTTTGTGTTCTTCCCCAGGTTAGCTCCTCCTGCAACCTCCTGTCATCGCCCGGTCCATTCCACAGTGACCTTCTGACCTCCCACACACTCGCCCCAACACAGGACTATTGCACCACGTCCCACTGAGTCTGTCCAGCGTCTCTCTATGGACTCTGACAGGATATGTTTGTGTCTAAAGTCCCAACAGCATCCTCTGCACGGCCTGTCCGTCCTGGGAGTGGATCCCTCCTTCTGTGCTTCTCCCTGAGGTTTCTCGTTTTTGCCGGCTGGGTTTTTATTTAAGTTTTTCCTCAGCCTGATGGAAGGTCTAAGGACAGGCGTACTTCTTGTGCTTGATTTAAGCTGGAACAGAATCCAGGCACTTACTTATTCATGTTGTGTTCTGGTAAATCTTCTCACCATGAGGATGATGTCCCTGGTGACAGCTGTCTACCTCTGATTCAGAATCTCTGTAGGTTCACTCTTCTCTTCTTCTAAAAGTAAATGCATGTATTTCATGTATTTCCACAGTTTGAACTGAATTTATCTCTGAAGTTTGTTCTGCTTTGATTGTGACAGTCTGGTGAGGAATCCCCAACTATCACAACAGTTTTTCTTAAGTTTTGCAAAGTACTTGAAGAGTGCTTGTCTCAGCGATGGTTATCACCGACAAAAGTGTGGTCAACATCTTCTTTGCTGTGAAAATCTGTGACTGTATTTGTCTGAGATCAACACGTCTCTTTTCAAAAGTGTCCTCAAAACACATCTCACTTGTTTTTGACAACTGCAGTATTTCTGTGAATATGCTTGTTATTTATTTTATTTGTATATTTATTTATTTGATCATATTTGCACTGCTAAGATATAAAGATATTTCCAGTATTCCACTATTTCAGGAAAACAAAGAAAATCTTTGTGATGTAGCTAAACAAACTTTAATGTTAAAAGTGTCAATTTATAAAGTGTTACTAATACTTTCAATCTGAAACTGAATCGGCCATCTGTATTTTTCATACATATTTAATTGTTAATTCTGAAAATAGTCATAAAATGTCCACTTGTCTAAGTGTTTTTTATAAACAGATTTTGTGTTTTTAACTTTTCATATGTTTGGTTCATTATGTCTGTTTTTGTGCCTCATGCAGCTGTTTTTGTTTATTTCATTTTTTTTTTCTTCTGAAAATAGAAAATAAACTATTTATCTTTTACCTTTGAATGTCATAAATGTATTAGTTTTTACTCTTCAACAAAAAGCTTTTATTTTATCACATAATACACACATAACAAAAAAACACAGAACCAACAGAGAGTATTAGCTTTTAAACAGTCATTTAGTCTGGATCAATCATGTAGGTTCATTCTTCTGAGCAGCACCCTGGAGGGATTATGGGAGTTTGCCCAACCAGTCCACATGTGCTTTGTGGATCTGGAGAAGGCATTCGACTGTGTCCCTCGTGGTGCCCTGTGGGGGGTGCTCTGGGAGTATGGGGTCCTTTGCTAAGGGCTGTCCGGTCCCTGTACGACCGGAGCAGGAGCTTGTTCATTGCAGTAAGTCAGACCTGTTCCCGGTGAATGTTGGACTCCGGCAGGGCTGCCCTTTGTCACCGGTCCTGTTCATTATCTTTATGGACAGGATTTCTAGGCGCAGCCAGGGGCCGGAGGGAGTCTGGTTTGGGGACCACAGGATCTCGTCTCTGCTTTTTGCAGATGATGTTGTCCTGTTGGTTCCATCAAGCCAGGACCTTCAGCTGCACTGGGACGGTTTGCAGCCGAGTGTGAAGCGGCTGGGATGAGGATCAGCACCTCCAAATCTGAGACCATGGTTCTCAGTCGGAAAAGGGTGGCTTGTCCCCTTCAGGTTGGTGGAGAGCTCCTGTCTCAAGTGGAGGAGTTCAAGTATCTTAGGGTCTTGTTCACGAGTGAGGGAAGGAGGGAGCGTGAGATTGACAGACGGATCGGTGCAGCTTCTGCAGTGATGTGGTCTATGTACCGGTCTGTCGTGGTGAAGAAGGAGCTGAGCTGTAAGGCAAAGCTCTCGATTTACCAGTCGATCTACGTTCTTACACTCCAGTCACAGAATATAAAACACACAGTAGTTGTAACAGACTACTTTTCTTTCTCTTTCTTTTTGACAGAAAGGTCATTTAAGGGTGTGTCTTGTTAGAGTCATGTAGGGCCCTCTTCATAGCAACGATATCAAAGTCATTCCTGTTTTGTCAATGGCAGCTTTTGTCCGTCAGAAGGAGCTGATCTAAACTCTGAGTCAGTTATTGAGGCTCACTCTGAACTAGAACTGGGTTTGAGAGAATATATTCTTGTTGAAAGTGAAAGTGTAGAGTAGTAACTAATGTGTAGGGCTCAAATAAAACGTGTTGAGCAGGTTTTATTGTTCTGTTTACAGTCCTACTTCAATAAATCATACTGACATCATCTAGCTTTTTACTGGGCTAATCATGAAACAATTTGAGAAGTTATTGTTTTCTATCCACACCTTTTCCATAAAATTGTCACAAACACCTAACCTCGCGTTTTCTCACACGGAACAACCTCCTGGACCAGAACCAGTCTGGGTTAAAGAGAGGCCATTCCACCGAAACTGCACTGCTCTCAGTCATCGAAGCCCTGAGACTGGCAAAGGCAACATCCAAGTCATCTGTCCTCATCTTACTGGATCTGTCTGCTGGATGTCTCTGGAATATAGTTGCAATGGTTCTTACCTCTCATTTAGGTCATTCAGAGTATCCTGGAGAAACGAGGTCTCCAACATCTTAATACAGGGGTGCCTCAGGGCTCAGTGCTATGGCCGCTACTCTTTTCCACAAACATGACCTCCCTTGGCTCTGTCATTCAGAAACATGGCTTTTCCTGTCACTGCTGCAGATGACACTCAACTCCACTTGTCATCTCACTTGTGATCTGTCACAGCACCACTTACATTTAGGGCTGCTGAGATGACATCTCACTTTTGATGAAAGACCATCACCTGCAGCTGAACCTTGCAAAAACAGAACTGCTTGTGATTCCAGCCAAACCCAAAGACCCGCCGCAACCTCTCCATTCAACTAGGCAGTGTTATGAGCATATTCAAGCCATCCCAGTACCTTACTACCTTACTTAGGTCAAACATTGTACTCTGACTTCTAGATCCTGATTGACCCATTTGGTTTGCCTATTGGTCTGGGGATAACGGCCTGAAGACAAACTGACAGTTGCACCCACTGATGCAGAAAGCATTACGGAACTGTGCAATTCCTGGGAAAACCAAAGATTCTGCAGACATGAGTTAATAAACCTCTGCCGTCTCCTTAGCAGAAGGCAGCTTGGGCAGAGGTATGAACCGCACCTTGAAGAACCTGTCCACCACAGTAAAAACAGTTAAAAAAAACTGTTACCCTCTGAAACAGGTACCCCCATGACAAAATCCACTGAGATATCCGACGGGTGCATTGGAGGTCTTGTTAAGATAGCAGATATCACAGGCATATTCAGTAACCTCCCTCTTTATATTTGGCCACCAGAACCTCTCTTGAGCCCTAAACAGTGTTCTGCGCACCCCAGGATGACAGGACACCCGCGAAGATGAGCCCAAGATATTACCTGTCCCCGTGGGGCTGGCAGCACAAACAGGCGATTAGGCAGGACCCCCTGAGGAGCCTTGGTGTAGCGGAGGGCCTTCTTGACCTTGACCTCGATGCTCCAGGAAAAAGATCCCAGAAAACAGGAATTTGTCAGAATGGGAGAAGCCGCTTCAGGGTTCCTGTCAGGAAAAAACTGTCTAGAAAGAGAATCAGGTTGTACAGTCAGTTTGAACAGAGTCAGACAGGGCAGAGGCAGACGGAGCTGAAGAAAACGGGGCAGAATCAAATGGAGCTGAAGCAGACAAAGAGGGTGGAGGAACCAGGTATGGGGAAGCTACCTCGGAGACACAGGCGAGTCCCTCCTCCCTTGCATCAGCTGCATTAACAAATTCATCTGGGCTGATCTGGGCTGATAGGTGGAAATAGGCCTGTTTCCGGTTCCTAGTTTCCTCCTTCACCTCCTGTCGGAAGGAGACGACCTGCTCTTCCAGTTGCTAAAGGCGGTGACCATGACACTGAAGGGCAACACAAACTGGGTCCGCGGAGTCCAAGCTTCTGGCTAGATTGTACTGTCAGGAACACAACTTTTCAGGAATGGGCAGAAAGACTCACTGTGCAGACCCCATGAAGGCAAGTAGTTCAAAAGGGTTTATTTTCACACAGGCAGAAGTACAAGTCCAAAATCCAAAAGACATGGTCAAAAAACAAGGCGAAGGTCATAAACACGAGAAGACTGATATACAAAATACACTAGGAACTACTGGAATGCTCACACAGGGGTAAAGACAATCTAGCACAGGACAAGGGAAAACACACAGACTATAAAGGGAACACAGTGAGGCACAGGTGGTATGAATATGAACGCGAGTGTGATGCTCATGTAAACCTGCAGTGTGGATCTGTTTAGTTAAGAATCATATAAATGAAGGTTTAAACAGTATTTATTTATATCCAGGCTTATCCGTGCATCTTGGGACCGACAGTAAGGCCCAGGGGGTCATTTCTAGGGCCTGCACTATTCTCAGTCTACATGAATGGATAAAAGGCTCTCTAGTTTCATAAAATAAATAATTTTTTTATTATCTCTTTTTGTTTGCATTAAACAGTGAGTCTCTAAAATGTAGCTGTGAATTTAATGTTTGTGACTAAAGCAGAAACAGTTTAAAGGTTAAAGTTGGAATTGAACAGGGTTTAGATGGATTTGAACAGGTTTTAGTTGGATTTGAACAGGGTTTAGATGGATTAGAACAGGTTTTAGTTGGATTTGAACAGGGTTTAGATGGATTAGAACAGGGTTTAGATGGATTTGAACAGGTTTTAGATGGATTTGAACAGGGTTTAGATGGATTAGAACAGGGTTTAGATGGATTTGAACAGGTTTTAGTTGGATTCCATTAAACCGTGTCTTAATCTGAGTTGGACTAACTTGGATGTGGTCTGTGTTGCTCTGAGCCTTTGTTAAAAGAGAAACTAAGCTAATTTTGAACCTGACTTGTTCTTTTATTTTAGTTTCTGTTTATTCAACTGTAAACATTTATATTGGTTCAATTAGCATTAGCTTCAGTCAAAACGGACAATAATACAAGTCACACTTTACAGCTTTGTTAAGAAAATAATTATCATCTTTCCAAAATCAAAAAGACATTAACTGGACCTGACCAGTTGGACTCAAAGGATGGCCAGCAACACACGGCGATGAGCTGGTACAGGAAGTGAGGACAGAAGGCTCAGGACCCGGTAACAGGTTAGCCGAAACAGTTAACTGGATCGGGTTAGCAGGAACAGGTTACTAAGATCAAGTAATGCTGGCTCTGTTTGTCTGGAGTCAGTAGAATAATTCGTCACCTACTTAAAGCCCACCTGATTGTAGTGCAGCACGGGGGTGGCTGGTTGCTCAGATGACCTGACGAGCAGATATGACAGTTTCATTGAACAGTATGTTGACAATCATCAGTGTAACAGTGAATGTGCAGTGTTTTCTGATAATATCAACAAAGTGCACAGTAATGGCCCAAACACAGACACTTGCGGGACCCCAAAGCCAACATTATAATTAAACATGAACCTGCAGCATGACGAGGGAGGGACTTGAGGCCAACGTTAACGTCTTACGAGAGACAAGAAAAGACAAAACATTTATTTTTGTATAGCTTAATATTACAACAGCTGCCTCAAATGGGCAAGTGACTGAGATATTTGACCTTATTTACCACAGACACCTCCTGCTTCCATAAAACCTGTGTCACGAATCTAACGCTGAGAAACATTTTGACAAAACCACTTCTGCTCAAGGTTTAGCGACAACACAATAAACATGACCCAAACTTTCCACTTTATTACTTTTGTCCTCAGAGGAAATGTAATGCTGTTTGCTCTGTTACTGCTTTATGAGCTGCACTGTGTGACCTTTAGCCAGCAGAGGGCGCATTCACTTCTACAGACTATGTGTGTGTTTTTAACCCTTGTGTCCAACAGAGGCGCACTCTGTTCAGACTCTATGTTTTTTCTGTGAAGGTTCTCAGTCATCCAGGACATCTTGAAAAAAAGGTTTAAGTAAAAGCATCTGGACTCAGTTTTCAAGGAGAAGACGTTTGTCTCTAATTCCAAGAGACTTTCTCAATTCGTATTCAGAATATCAATATCAATTCAGAATTGATAAAGTCTCTTGGAATTAGAGACGAAACCTCTTCACCTTGAAAACTGAGTCCAGATGCTTTTACTTAGACTCTATGTGTTGTTATGTTGTTTGTTTTTAACCCTTGTGTCCAGCTGAGAACGCTGTTATGAAAATACATATTTAGGGGCTTTAACCTTTGAACTCTGCTGCTGTGTTCACTGGTGACCTCTGCTTCTGACCTGGTTCTAAATACTCTGTTGTGTTGTGTATGCATGTGTCAAGTATATTTTAGCACTTTTTGATTTTTAATGAACTGTATAAAAGTAAAATGCTGTGTTATTTTCTGGTTCCTGTTTGTCTCAGCTTTATTTTTGAGTCTTAGGTGTGTTTGGTACTTTCCCCTGAAGTCACCAAACCCAGGCTCTAATGCTCTTTATCAAATCAAACGAGTTCAAAACGAGCCTGTCTTCAGTGGAACCAGGTCAAAAGGACACTTCTCACAAATAAAAAGAGTGAAAGTGTTACGTCTAGTTTCAACTCAATGAACAAAGAAAAATACAATTTACTTTAAAACAGTTTTATTTGTACAAAAGTCACATCAGTCAGTCAAAATGTCTTTTAAAATCTATAAAACTGTCCTGAGTAAACTTTTTTTTTCACGTCTACAGAACTTTCTAAACACAACGGCTCAGGCAGGATTCCACAGTTTTCTCTTGTTCACATTTAACTAAATCACAGACGAGACATTATTCTGTCCCTGAGCACCTTTATCTATCCTCTATTTCCTATTCTTTCTTCTTGTACCACTTTATTATAAAAGAAACATGTTTAAAGACAATGTTCAACAGAAATAGCTTGAGCCTGTGACTAGTGTCTGTGTTTAGTTCAGTTCAGATAAATGCAGTGCTTTTAATTCATGTTCAGACACAAAATGTCACGTTGTTTTTCTCAGTGATTTCATAATTCATCTCAAACTGGAAACACAAGAACATTACTTTTAGGTTTTAACAATTCTTGTTTAAAAGTTCTAAGAGTTAAATCCATTGACAAATATAAAATGTTTTAAAGAAGGAACAGTCGAGGTCAAAGTGGCAATAAATCAGTCATAAGTCAATTTAAATATGGCTTTTTATGATTCTTCAGTCACTGTTTTCTTAAATAAAAATGTAAAATCCTTTCATCTAGAGATACTTCTTGTTTTTCTTCTTCTGAGTTCTGGTCATTTGTAACTTTAAAGTTCCTGTTGAGCTCATTTCTTGCTAAATCCTTTTCATTCCCCCCCCCTCACTGTGTAACAGGACGCCTCAGAGAAAACCAACCTGCTTCAGCTCAATGTGGCTTTGGTCCAGCTTCATTTCAACAGAAAAGATCAACAGAGGACCTTTAATACAGTTTTTTTTTACAAAACTGATTCTTCTGACATCTCATCATTGAGACTGTTGAGAGGCTCTTCTTCATCGGCAGCTTGACCTTCCTCATGATTCTCATCGTTCTGACGAAGAGGCTCAGGAGCTGGATCAGCATTTTGTTGATCATCTGTGAACAAAATGTATTTGTACAAAAGTAAATAAACATGTTTTTGTAAAATTAACCTAGTTTTTTTATTGATTCATAATCTCTTGAAATTTAACACATTAAAAAATACAGTTAGTAATAAAGCATTAATATGTGATTAATGATGAAGTGAATAAACATTTTTAGACTCTGTATTTCTCTAAACATGAGGTTATTATTCAAAACTAAAACATTTAAACCAATGTTTATCACTTATTGTTCCAATTAACTTAACTAATGTTTAATACTGTGTAGTTATTATAATAAATGATCAAAAATAACACTTTTAAGATTTACTGAGCTCTGTTAAAGAAGGAGGATAAATGATGAATGTATGATTTATTATTGGTCAGATCTGGTTTAAAATGGTATAAAGACTCAAATGTTGAATGAAAACAGGAACAATGTGGTGAAGCAGTCACATGAAATGATGCATTAGTCTGTAACTGGACTTTTAGAAGGATGTAAAAGTCTGATTGGAGACTTTCTCTTAATCAGAGCCAGATAATGCTGTTCTGTCGACTATTGCAGCTCGTTTACAGCTTCCAGGGAAACAGAGAGAGGCCCGAGAGTGAGTGGCTCCAGAATAAACTCAACGTCTGACAAGATTCAACACGTTTCAAAGGCCAGTGACTGCTGCATGTAAACGCTGTTGTGGGACTGGAGCTGGACTCACTGGAAACAGGTTTGTGGCAGATGGATAAATGAGATCTGTTCTCCAAGAACATAAACTCAAAAGTGGCTCACCTGCTCTTTATATTACCCCGTTGGGATTATTTACTCTTGCTCTTTTCCAAAGTCCTAGTGCAACGCCGATGATAATGAGGCCCCCGATGACCCCGAGAACTATCCCAGTAATTTCACCAGGACCTAAGCCTTTGGAAAGAAACAAGGTCAACAAACAAAGTCAGAAAAAGAAGTGTACATACATTTTTTTTACTTCAGGAGCTTTTATAGAGCTTTGTTAAACTAAACTTGAACAATGTTTTTGTTCTATCCAACATAAAACACAAGTCTTTAATTCTACATTTATTGGGCTTTATTTCATAAAATGATTGAATCATCTCCAGGTAAATGTTGATGTCAGCTCTGGGTTTTTCGAGGCCTGTGGGTTTATAAAAGTGAAATAAAGAGATTCTTACCTTCCTTATCCTTATACTTAGGCTCCTCTGCAAAAGAAAAAGAAACATGAGTTTCATGAAACGCTTCAGACTCTGTAAAATACATCTGTAACATTCATGAAACTTCTTAAAAATAAATTGTATTAAGCCTGTTTTATGAATATTATTAGAGTTAAACTGTCTTTAATTCTACATTTATTGTCTATAATTCACAAACATGATTAAGTCCATCTCCAGGTCAGTGTTAAAAGTACTCTGGGCTTTAGAGACTCCAGAGTCACTAAAGCAGCAGGTGTGTGAAGTTTATTATTAAAGTGAAATAAAGAGATTTGAAGATGATGATTGTAATATTTCCTGCTCTGAAGTGCTCACTACAGTTCTCCTCCTGAGTTTCTGTAGGAGACACTTCTCTCTGGAAACTTTCAAAACCATATCAATCTTTTCTGAACTTGTTTTGGAGTCTACAATGTTACTGAGACAAAGACAGAGGCTTGTTTTTTGGTTGAGAGTGCGTCTGTCGGGCTTCACTGCCTCGACACACCTTCAGGAAGCTCTGCTCTTAAGTCCATATATGGGCATTGACTGGGCCTTTATGTTAATCATCTTAGTTCTATGTCAAAGCTGTTGATGAGAAGTGAGCAGCACAGAGTCACACACACAGCTGAGGACAACCAAACTGTTGGAGAACGCTTTGTGAATCACACTTAGAGCCTCTTTACAAACTCTTGGAGGAATTCTTAGGAAGCTTTGAAGAAAACATTCAAGAACAAGGTCCAATATTCTTTAGTTTACGACAGCAACACAGAGTAAAGACAAAGAATGTGAAGATGAGCTTGTGTTGTGTTTATCTCACTGAAGACAATCTACAAAATTAATCTTCAGCAGATTTCATTTACCTTTCTTGCCTTTGTGTTCTTCTTTAATCCCAGGCTCCTCTGAACGACAAAGAAAAAGAAAGATGAGTTTCATGAGAAGCTTCACAGACTGAAATAGATCTGTTCAAACAGTAGTTCTTACCAATAATAAGTGTCACATGGTCTTCTCTGACTTGACTTTCCAGTTTGGACACAGAGCAGGTGTAATTCCCTTCATCTTCTTTGGTCACTTTGAAGAGTTTTAGTGAAATGTTTCCATGTTTCATTTCTTGATGGAAAAGCTGAGTGCGATCTTTAAACAAAGTGTGTTGATCATGTGGTTTGTCTTGGCCTTTTATTCTCAAGTGCACAGTTTCCGAACCTCGTGTCCATTCCACTATCAGTGTGGACTCCTCAGACGGAGGTTCGAGACGACAAGGTAAAATGACGTCACTGCCTGCTTCTGCTTCAATTGGATCATTTAAACCCTTCACAGTGTATTCTGTAGAAAAACATAAAAAATATATATATTTGTGAGTGTACAAACTTTAGACCAAAACAAAGACAAAGACAGGAATAAATCTGATGTGAGATGCAGAGTTTAAAGAATAGAAGAAGTAGGTCTATTATAAATGTGAACTGTAGTGTAATATTTTACGTTATGTGTTTTATTTCTGTATACTTATTTATGCATGAGTTTATGTTATCTGTCTTATGGTTTATACTTATGCATGGGTTATAATCAAGTAAGGGATGTTATACTAATACATCTAGAAACATTTTAATAGAAAAGAGAAAACATAATGTTAGAGTGTATGATTTAAAGCATTATTAGTTTAATGAACACACACACACACACACAGTACCAGAGGAGTTCACAGAGGAACTAGGACAAAGGTTAAAAGGAATGAAAAAAGGGGCTATTAGAAGGAGGGGGTCCTTTGCCCCCCAAAGAAATGGTTGTAAAATGTAAAAAACTGTCATGTCAAAATGTATAAAAACTCAAGTTTGATGTACGACCTTTCGTAGAGCTGGGGAAAGTCTACTCGGATCGATTGTTGTCGTTACAAAAAGGCTCTATGGCATTGAACTAGTTGTGTGTTCATGAGTTGTTGCATACAATCATGCGGAAGGCTGAGAGGTCTGTATCAGACACAACAGAACGCTAACATTTATGGTACAATAAACAAACTCTCCTTCCATGTTCCATGGACCGACTGAATTCATACAAAATATCAGTCTGAAAAAGAGAAATGTCCCTGACTTAGACACCACTCAGGGACCTCTCCTGCTTTTTATTTTATTTAAAAAATACTAATACATTAGATTAAACTGAGATTTAGAGCTCAATGTGTAAACATTTAGCTCTGACTTCGGTGTCAGAACGATAATTATCTCCTCCTCGTTAAACATTGTGTCATTAAATTGACAGCATTTATCTCTGTTTCACATTGCTTCTGTTTTTGTCATTGTCTGAGTTAAAGGACGAGTCAAGAACAGAACCGCCTTGTCTGCTGTGCTCCTTCTCTCTCCACCAGACCTTGCCACTCAATACACCACCAAAACACAGAGTCAGTCAAAGAGGGTTACATGTCTAAACAGTTCAACATGAGCACGTTTATGGATTAATTCAGCTCCGACTCAGAGCCATGCCTCTGCTTCTCTCTGTGGCCCCTCCCCTTTTCTTTTGGGTTGGAGAGACTATATTCTTGTTGAAAGTGAAAGTGTAGAGTAGTAACTGATAAAACGTATTGAGCAGGTCTAGCTTGATACAGGTCTAATTATATTAACATGAAACAATATGAGAATTTATTGTTTTATATCAACACTTTTTCCATAAAACTGTCACAAACACTTTTCCCACAAACTCACATTAGACACAGACTAAACCTGGAAACAAGAAAATTTTCATCTGCTTCCTTCTTTTATTCTGGACTGGAATAATAAATAATATACAACGCCATTTAAAACTTATTTTTTAAGGTTTAAAATGACATGTGTTGATTTTGAAACTCTAGAAAACCTGAAGAAATGTGACAGCGTCGTTACCGGAAGTGCAGCTCGTCAATAAAAGCGAAAAATAAAGATTAAAACTTACCCTGTTCATTGATTTGTATGAAGAATGCTATCACAAAGACGAGACAGAGTATTATCCTCAGTTTTAAACGCGCCATAGAGACATTCACAAGATTAAAGACTGTCGAGAGAATCCAGGCGTGTTACTGCTTTACTTTCGTTTTTATTTTACCGGAAGCCCATTCAGGGCATTAGAAAAGACTTTTAGTAATAGTCGCAGTGCATCATTGTATATAACCTGCAACTTGTTAAATGTAGCTTTACTGTAACTGCCCCACACGAGGACAGGTACAGTGGAGGGCAACAGGATTTAAACAAACCTTCTGTGACATCATCAGTCCATATGCTAAATGTACGAGCTAGCATGTTAGCTCACAGTTTACAATAGTGTCTCTGAATGTCCTCAAGGTCACAGAGGTCACTTCTGATGATGTGACCGAGATATTTGACCTTATTCACCTCAGACCCCTCCTGCATCCATAAAATCTGTGTCACGAGTCTAACGCTGAGAAACATTTTACAAAAAGAAGAGTCTGAAAAAGGAGGTGTTACTGAGGCTTTACAGTTTGTCTCAGTTCTTCAAACATTTAACCAAGAACACAAACTGTGACTAATGTTTAGAGCCAACATTAAGACTAATAACACTCCAGTCACAGAGAATATTATCCATCCTGTTCTAATCCTGTCATTAGAGCAGAGAGAGGCAGAGGTCAGGGGTCACAGGTCAGACTCAAAAACAGCTGCAGTCCATAGTCCAAAATGTAGAAATAAAATCTAATAATTAAAGACCAGAAACCCCATTTTGTCACATCACCACAAGAAAGGGACCCAAATGAAGACACAGCCCACACAGTTCAAAGAGGTTTATTTAAAGCAGATAAGTAAAGAACCAAAGCAGCAGACCGAAGACAGAGGCCAATCTTAGGGGACTACCACGAGCAGGTGGCTGTCAGGCACAGGAACACAGCAGTAGCTTGACGATTCGGGAGCCTTAAGCAGAAGGAGAAGGGAGGGAGAGAAGCCGGAGAAGCTGAAAACATGGCATGGACCAAGACAGTACTCCCCCCTCCAGATAGAATCCCTGCTTTCTCCGGGTGGGCGAGATGGAACTCCTTCACCAATCCTGAGACCAGGAACGCTCCTCAGGGCTGTACCCCAGGCTCCTCACTGTAAAAGCTGGATGCTCATCAACAAGCCGGAGGGTGAAGAGGAAATGTCACTGGAAGAAACTGGTTTAACTTGGGACACATAAAAAGAGGGGTGTATCTAGCACATGTGTAATAAATAAACACTGTTCAAAGTGAGCTGAGAAAAATGAATGCTGTGTGATCAATAAATACCTGTTGCCCTGACCATAAAGGTCACACTTGGATGTTTCAATCCAAGATCCACAAAACACTGGACTAAATGCGAAATAATAAATTGTAAAAAAAAATTTCATTTGAATGCTTCATGATGTTGCATGGCTCACTGAACAGGCTTCTTTACAAAAGCAGGACATAGTTTAGATCTTACTCCAGGTGAGTTTTTGAACTTCTAGGAACATGCCAAAGCCCAGGTCCGACCCATGTGCTTGTGTCAGTCCTCTCCTCTCGTGTTGTCTGTGTGTGTCCAGCTGCAGGAGGGGGGCTAAAGAGCTGTGGGTTCCCGACCCCTGAGCCAGACCATTTAGGGAGTTTAAAACTAAGATACAAATGGATGCGAGTGGAGTGTCATGAGAACAGGAGAGATGTGCTTGTGCTTCTTGGTGTCAGTCAAAAAGAAAAGACATTCCTTTGAGGACAGCAATGTCCAGAGGCCCGGTGGTTTGAGAGGAGTAAAGGAAGCCATCTTTGTTAAAATCCCTCTCTGAAGAGGTCACAACCTTTCCTTTATGTACAGCAGATTTAAAGCCTAAACTGCACTAGCACCTGAAAAAACTGTCACAAAACGTCCCGATGACTTCTTTATAACCACCTTCTTTATAACCTTTTTCTTGAAAATGTCCAGGAGAGACCCTTCACAGAACCTTTTTCTGGAGCGTCCAGCCTTTTAGAAAATGGACCTCACAGTTATCCTCAGAGTGCTACAGTACGGGTTTGAGGACACCTCAGATACTTACTGCACTGACCTTTACCTGCGACCAAATGAAAACATCCTTTAACTAAAGCTTTATTTCAGTCACAGCCTTTTGAGGTCAGCACATTTGAGCAGAAGCTCTAAAAAACCATCTCAACAAAAACATGCTTCGACTCAAACACTTTTTATGTTACATACGTGACCCAGATATTCATTTAAGAATCCAATTATATCCATTCACAGATATTATTTATCATCAAACACATATTAACTCACTATTAGCAACTACACACATAACTCAAAGACTTAAACAAGGTCTGGACCTGGACTAAGACCAGGTTTGAACCAGATTTAGCTCTAAACTTAGTGAAGGGATGTTGATAATAGTCCGAGCACCAAAGACATAGAGCTCTAGGACGGCCATTTTAAAAAGTCAAACGATCATTATTAAATTATATATTTTAAGTTACTTTTATCCAGTGTAAACCAAACTAATGGCCAAAGTTAAACTTTATAAATATTTTAGACAATTGTCTGTATTTCTTAGTTTATTTTTTTAAGGAAACACAAAGAACTTCATGCACAATACACAATGATTAAACACTAAAAACACGCATTTATTTTAGTAAAATATAGCATTTTTTATTCTCATATTCAATATGTCTATAGCCATTGTAAATGTTTGTATATAAATAAAATCTCTCCAAAAGATTTGTTATTTTTCAAAGTTTTTTGCATTACTTTATTAATTATTCGTCTAACTTAATAAAATCAATAAAAAAATCATTATAAAAGTGAAAAGTGTCCTGTATATATTAGATATTTATCAGAAAAACAGTGGAAAAATGTGCTTGAGATTTAAAGCGTTCAAAGTAATAAAACAGTGCCCCCTGCAGGCCATAAGTGAGTACTGCACATGAATAAGGCACAATAAAAGCTGAAGTTTTACAGGATTTTTTAAACATTTAAATGATCTTATTTTACCCATGAGTCTGAGCTGAGCTTTAAAAATAAACTCTTCAAGTTCTTCACAAGAGACGATCTGCTCCTCTTCGTTTGGCGTCAGCTCGAGCTGCAACAGAAAAAACACGAGCGAAAACTCCTTTTAATCCATCTAAAACCTGTTCAAATCCATCTAAAACCTGTTCAAATACAACTAAAACTTGTTCTAATCCATCTAAAACCTGTTCAGATCCATCTAAAACCTGTTCAAATACAACTAAAACCTGTTCTAATCCATCTAAAACCTGTTCAGATCCATCTAAACCCTGTTCAAATCCATCTAAAACCTGTTCAAATCCATCTAAAACCTGTTCAAATCCATCTAAAACCTGTTCAAATACAACTAAAACCTGTTCAAATCCATCTAAAACCTGTTCAAATCCATCTAAAACCTGTTCAAATCCATCTAAACCCTGTTCAAATCCATCTAAAACCTGTTCAAATTCAACTAAAACCTGTTCAAATCCATCTAAAACCTGTTCAAATCTATCTAAAACCTGTTCAAATCCATCTAAAACCTGTTCAAATCCATCTAAAACCTGTTCAAATCCATCTAAAACCTGTTCAAATCCATCTAAAACCTGTTCAAATCCAACTAAAACCTGTTCAAATCCATCTAAAACCTGTTCAAATCCATCTAAAACCTGTTCAAATCCATCTAAAACCTGTTCAAATCCATCTAAAACCTGTTCAAATCCATCTAAAACCTGTTCAAATTCAACTAAAACCTGTTCAAATCCATCTAAAACCTGTTCAAATCTATCTAAAACCTGTTCAAATCCATCTAAACCCTGTTCAAATCCATCTAAAACCTGTTCAAATTCAACTAAAACCTGTTCAAATCCATCTAAAACCTGTTCAAATCTATCTAAAACCTGTTCAAATCCATCTAAACCCTGTTCAAATCCATCTAAAACCTGTTCAAATCCATCTAAAACCTGTTCAAATCCATCTAAAACCTGTTCAAATCCATCTAAAACCTGTTCAAATTCAACTAAAACCTGTTCAAATCCATCTAAAACCTGTTCAAATCTATCTAAAACCTGTTCAAATCCATCTAAACCCTGTTCAAATCCATCTAAAACCTGTTCAAATCCATCTAAAACCTGTTCAAATCCATCTAAAACCTGTTCAAATCCATCTAAAACCTGTTCAAATCCATCTAAACCCTGTTCAAATCCATCTAAAACCTGTTCAAATCCATCTAAAACCTGTTCAAATTCAACTAAAACCTGTTCAAATCCAACTAAAACCTGTTCAAATCCAGCTAAACCCTGTTCAAATCCAGCTAAAACCTGTTCAAATCCAGCTAAAACCTTTTCAAATCCAACTAAAACCTGTTCAAATCCAGCTAAAACCTGTCTAGTCCTGTACCTCGAGCCAACTTGATGTAGAGGAAGATGGCGATGATGAGGATGATGGTGTAGAGGATGAAGAGTAGGACAAAGCACAGCAGTCGGGGCACAGTGATTCGGGTCACAGGAGGGTCAGGGGTCGTTATAAAGGTCGTGGGGTCAGAGGTCTCTGTCAAGAAGAAAACACAAAAACATTTTAATAAAAATAATAATACTTTGGATTTAAATGAAAGTGTTTTTAGTGGATGCTACAACAAACAAGACAAATAAAGTCTTAATGGTTTTCAAGTTACAACATTTCTTGAAAAGGTGAGTTTTTTTAACTGTTTCTTAAATGTTTCCAGAGTTCAGAGGCTCTGTGCACAAAACACTCACACCTTTCCTGTCACTCAGTGTCTCTGCCGCTTTGTCTCGCTGCAGCTGCCCCCCTCAACCCCCCCCCTGACCTTTGACACTCAGTGGGACCTCTGAAGACTGCCCTTTGGTCGGATGCTGACACTTGTAAAGACCGCGATGGTCCCGGGACACTTTGGAGAGAGGCATCAGTCCCTGAGAGTATTTCCCGATGAAAAGCCCGTCTTTGTAGAAGCTGGCCTCGAAGTCCGTTGTGTGTTCTTTGTCGTATCGGTCTCTGTAGAGACACCTCAGTGAGACTGGATCTCCCTGGTCCACGGGCAGGACCGGACTTTCCAGGATCACAGAGTCGGCTGGAAACAAAGAGGAACAGGCTTGGATCAAATACTGACAGGATCTGAATGGGTTTTAATGGTTTTAGTTGGACTTGAGCAAGATTTCAACAGAATTAAAGTCAAACTTCAAATATTTTAAGGACTTCAACAGATTTTTATTAAATTTAAATAGAGTCCAGTTGGATTTAACCACGTTTTTTGTTAGATTAGAACAGGTTTTAGTTGGTTTTTAGATAGTTTGGAGTAGACCTGGATGACTGAGAACAGATTATATTTAGATTTAAAAGGGTTTTAGTTCATTTTGAACAGGTTTAGTTGGATTGGAACAGGTTTTGGTAGAATTTAAAAGGGTTTAACTGAACATTTGTGATTCCTCACGTACAGCTCACGATGATGTCGACCACGTTGCTGCGCTCGTCCTTCTCTGACTCGCACCAGTACGAGCCGCTGTCTGACATGTACACCCCTCGGATGGTGCAGGACGCCCCGCTGACCACCCCCCAGCCCGAGTCACATGACAGACGGGGGCCGGACGAGGCGTTCCTCTTCACCGTCCAGCCGCCGGGGTCGCCCTTTGAGCAGCTGAATGTGACCTCCTCGTAACGAAAGAAGCGCGACCTTTCGGGACGGACGCTCAAGGTGGGCCCGGACAGGAAGTGGGCGGGGCAAAGACACAGGGCGACTGTAACAACAAAATATCTCATTATTTTATCGGCAGTGCATCAAGATGATGCTGTTCTTTTGACGCTCTCTCTGGACACGGCCTCTTCAGGAGAAACTCAAACTGAACTGATCTGAACCAGAGAACTCAAATGAAACTGGTCTGTGGTGTATTTACTCCGTCAGATCTCACTTTAACAGTCTTTGATGAGGAAGCACAGGTCTGTGTATAACTTTTGTTCCTCCTCATCGTTCTGCACAAGTCCAGCAGAACATAGTCCTAGTCCTGCAGTGACCTTTAGGCTTGTATTGTCGTCTAAAAGATTGAATAAAAGCACACACTTCTCAGTTTCTCTTTAAAGTCGTACTAATGCCCTTTTGTTCAGTGTCTCTTTAAAAACATGTCTGATGTAACTGTGTCGTGTAGGGAACAGTTCAGGGAGGAAGAAGAGGCTGACAGAGGAAGAAGTGAGTACTGGACCACATGAGTGGACGTGATTGAACTTGGCCTCAGCCCAGACTTTGGACTAAACCCTGTGTCAAGCCCAATCGACACGAGAGAGTTAAAAATGAGAACTGAGCCCAAAGCACTGTCTGTTAAATATCCAACCACAAAGTGAAGCTGTGGTTCTTCTGGACTTTCTGTTTGCTTTATTTCAGATGCACTCAGATCTCTTTTTCTTGACATAAAAGAAGCTCCTCAAAAGTCTCACAACCTCCACAAAATGTACAACATTAGAGAAATGTTTGCAGGATGTTTGTGGTTTGCAGCTCACATCTGAACTTCCTTTTCAGATGCTTTTGTTTGACGAGTTTTTTCCACTCTAACTTTAATGTGCCCTTTTTTACAAGAAACAATCACATGAAGAAAAAACTAACAGTCCGTCTTCAGTAAAAGCAAAGCAAGTGCATTTTAAGATCTAATGAAACAGCTACAATAACTGAAAAGCTGAAATAACTTGAGTTTGTGAAAAGGTTAATGGAAACAGTTCCAACAGTAATATAAGATAATAATATGTAACTCTGACTTTGACAGTGTCTGCTTCTACAGTGCAACATTCTTCTGACTTAGAACTTAAATGCATTAATCCTAATCAATATAAAGAGTCCTTGCTCTTTGAGGAGGACACCTCAGACACTTACTGCACTGACCTGTACCTGACAAATGTTTACTTCAGTCACTACGTCCGCCACAGCCTTTGAGGTCACTACATTTGAGCAGAAGCTCTAAAAAACCATCTCAACAAAAACATGCTTCGACTCAAACACTTTTTATGTTTACATTTGTGACCCAGATATTCATTTAAGAATCCAATAATATCCATTCACAGATATTATTTATCATCAAACACATATTAACTCACTATTAGCAACGACACACATAACTCAAAGACAGGTTTGAACCAGATTTAGCTCTAAACTTATTGAAGGACTGTTGATAATAGTCTGAGCACCAAAGACCTACAGCTCTAGGACGGCCATTTTAAAAAAGTCAAACGATCATTATTAAATTATTCTATCCAGTTTACTGCTTAAACATTTGGACTAAGCCAAAGTCCAAACCAAAATAAGAGCCAGAGTTAAATTGTATTAATATTTTAGACAATTGTCTGTATTTCCTGCCATTATTTTTATATTTCAGTCGCACCAAAGGCAACACAAAGAACCTCATGCACAACACTCAATGATGTATTGCACTTTGAAAATAAACTGCAATAAAGTGACTTTATGAGTAAAAATAAGTAAATAATGTTCTCACTGATCATGAGGCACAGCAGCGTCAGCTCCATCCTGTTTCACTGAGACTGACAAAATGGTTTCAGTCGATATTTCTGCCACATCCTGAGTGAGGTAATTTCTCTGAGCTGCACTAAACCAAACTCTCAAAGCCACACCACAAGTGAGGAATAATATCAGGCAAGAGACACTTTTACTAAAAACAGTGGTTAATACATTTGTGTATTCCCCTCCTCCAATAATTCACGTGCTCAGGTCGGTACACAGACATCTCTCTCTTTTTCAATCACTTACTCGTTTTGGAAAGATGGGCTGTGGTCCCAGGGCTCCTGCAGCGGTAAGAACACATTCTTTAGGCCTTTTATAAACGCAGCAGTAGCTCAGTGGGTAGAGTAGCTGTCCTATATATTAAAAAAACAAAAAGCCTGTCTCAAACATCCTTTTACTTTCGCTGTGGACTGGAACCGTCAGTGAGGAACACATTTGAGACTCAAACTCGTGGAGCTGGAGGAAGTGTCTGGGGAGGGGGAAGTCTGGGCCCTGGATAAGCAGAAGATGGATGGATGGAATAAAAGGTTAATATAAAGTCAAAGGTTACTCTACATCATGTCATACACAGGTAAAGTGTGCACTGAGATAATAGTCTGTTTCCGTGTCAGGACACAGGACACAGAATGGATTTGTAAATGATTGTGTACCACTGTAAGAGTCTGCTGATGTGTGGTGATGACCTGCTGTCCAGAGAGCACAGGGTGCAATGGTGAGAGCTACTGCCTGGAATCAATCTCAGAGCTCCATGATAGACAGCGTCCAGCAAGTGTTTGAGCAAAGTCTAGAAGAGGCAAGAAGGTGCCAGCAAACAGCCTTTTCCTGGTTTTAAGGGAAAACCAAGGTGAAAGTAAGAAAGTGATTTTCTCAGAACACTACATTTGTATTTCACACGACAACAGTACGATCAGCACACAACCCTTATAACACATTCTGAAGAGAAAACATAACTCTCGCTGGAACACATTCTTAGATTTGTCTCACATCGTCCGGTGGAGCAGGTTTACACAGCGTTAATCCCAACTATTAATTAAGTGCCAACAGTGACATGTGAAAAGTATGGTGTAAAAATATGTTTTGTTATGTATAGTTCATTAAAACAGCATTTGAGTAATGCACATGAAAAAGAGCTTGTTTTTCTCTGGTTTGTAAAAAGTCACATGACCTTTCTCTAAATTAGGTCTAATCACAAAAAAGTGTGATTTTCAAGTCAAAATTACAGAAGTGTCACTCGTCTAATCTCAGTAACGTCCTGGGTTTACAGCAAATACTTGCATTTTAGAAAATCATAACCACATTTCACTGGCTTCATGAACAGTTTTAATTATTCCAACAAGTTAGAAATGATGTCAGTCTGATTTAAATAACTAGGAGTGTGAACAGAACAATAAAACCTGCTCAACACATTTTATTTCCTCATTCACAGAAAAAAAAAGTACACGGCTTGTGACCTCACATGACATTACTTTGAAGAAACCTGTTTTCACTTTGACATTAATGAGGTGTTTTTTTCTGTATTTTCTGGGTCAAAAGTTGCCATGATTGATTTACTGGACACATACTGTCGTTGTGTCCTTGAGCAAGACACTTAACCCTCTCCTCCAGTGGTTCCAGCTGTAACACTGGTGAATGGAACCTTAATGTAAGTCACTTTGAATTAAAGCATCTGCTAAAAGAATAAATATAATACAAATAAAAAATTGAAATGTTAATTGGTCTGGTTGTAGCTGTAGGTGCACACTCACACTGGTCGTAGCTGTAGATGCACACTCACACTGGTCGTAGCTGTAGATGCACACTAACACTGGTTGTAGCTGTAGGTGCACACTCACACTGGTCATAACTGTAGATGCACACTCACACTGGTCGTAGCTGTAGATGCACACTCACACTGGTCGTAGCTGTAGATGCACACTAACACTGGTTGTAGCTGTAGGTGCACACTCACACTGGTCATAACTGTAGATGCACACTCACACTGGTCATAGGTGTAGATGCACACTCACACTGGTCGTAGCTGTAGATGCACACTAACACTGGTTGTAGCTGTAGGTGCACACTCACACTGGTCATAACTGTAGATGCACACTCACACTGGTCGTAGCTGTAGGTGCACACTCACACTGGTCGTAGCTGTAGATGCACACTCACACTGGTCATAGCTGTAGATGCACACTAACACTGGTCGTAGCTGTAGGTGCACACTCACACTGGTCGTAGCTGTAGATGCACACTCACACTAGTCGTAGCTGTAGATGCACACTAACACTGTCTGTAGCTGTAGATGCACACTAACACTGGTTGTAGCTGTAGGTGCACACTCACACTGGTCATAACTGTAGATGCACACTCACACTGGTCGTAGCTGTAGGTGCACACTCACACTGGTCGTAGCTGTAGATGCACACTCACACTGGTCATAGCTGTAGATGCACACTCACACTGGTCGTAGCTGTAGGTACACACTCACACTGGTCGTAGCTGTAGATGCACACTAACACTGGCTGTAGCTGTAGGTGCACGCTCACACTGGTCGTAGGTGTAGATGCACACTCACACTGGTCATAGCTGTAGATGCACACTCACACTGGTCATAGCTGTAGGTGCACAATAAAACCTCTCATATTATTATTATTACACAGTAGTATTCAGCACTTTATTTTTCTTTTCTACCTCCTCCTAGTGTGGACGCAAACCTCTGACCTGCAGGTGATGTGTGCCCTCAGAGTTAAATCTAAACCTGGTGAAGCAGTGTTTAAGTTTCAGCAGCAAAAATCTGGAACAACCTGAACTTTAACAATGTTCAAGACAAAGTTTAAAACCTTCCTCTTTAGCTCCGCCTACATTACAACTTAAAGTGTTTTTTATCTGCACTTCTTTCTTTTAAAATTTTCTAATGTTTCTTAATATCAATCTTATAAGTTGTCTTTTATTCCTGTAAAGCACTTTGAGTTACCTGTGTGTTGTGCTTTATAAATAAAATTGCCTGTTAAACCCGCTGTTGTCGTGACATTGGGCTTTACAAAAATAAATGTCTTGTCTTTTCTTGTCTCTCGCTTCAACAGGATTTACTCGAATTTAGATTCTAAATAAACAATGATGTAAGTTTATAAAAGTCTGCTTCAAATACATTTTACTTCTCAGCTTTAACAATGTTCTAGAGGAAGTAAAAAAAAAACGTCCTCTTTAGCGCTGCCTACTCTACTTTAAGTTTTTTTTATCTGCACTCTACTTTTTAAGTGTTTTAAATTTTCTTATGTTTCTTAATCTAAATATTACAAGTTGTCTTTTGTTCCAATAAAGCACTTTGAGTTACCAGTGTGTTGTGCTTTATAAATAAAATTGCATGAACAAGTCAGGTTCAACATTAGCTTTGTTTCTCTTTTAATAGAGGCTCGGAGCTGTTAAACACAGACCACATCAAAGTTAGTCCAACTCAGATTAAGTTTAATGGAATCCAAGAAAAACCTCTTTAAATCCATCTAAAACTTGTTCAAATCCATCTAAAACCTGTTCAAATCCAACATTAAACTTTAAACAGTTTCTGTTTTAGTCACACTTTTACAAACATTAAATCCACAGCTACATTTTAGAGACTCACTGTTTAATGCAGACGAAAAGAGACGATAAATATAAGGATTTATTTTATGAAGCTAGAGAGACTTTTATGCATTAATTTAGACTGAGAACAGTGCAGGCCCTAGAAATGACCCCTGGGCCTCACTGTTGGTCCCAAGAAGCACAGATTTAAACCTTCATTTATCTGATCCTTAACTAAACAGATCCACACTGCAGGTTTACATGAGCCTCACATTTTAGATTCTTTTGATCAAATAAGAATTTAAGACAGTCCAAACCCATGGGACACGCCCCGTTTATGACTCACCTTAGTCTGGTCTTGTAGCTGAAGCCATTTTCTTAACATTTACATTACATTTAGTCATTTAGCAGACGCTTTTATCCAAAGCGACTTACAAGTGAGGAAAACAATGGAATTAATTTCAACAACACAAGGAACAAAAAGCATAAGTGCACAAAAAACTAGTCAGTTAAAACTTAGCACAGCATACAAGCTAAGGATAGGAAAGATTTTTTTTTTTTTTTTTTTTTTTTTTTTTATTTATTAAAAGAAGGAATTGATAGAAAGGAAGTTAAGAATTCAGTGTTTGTCAGTCAGGTGTTGACAAAAGAGATATGTTTTCAAGCGTTTTTTAAAGATGGCTACAGAATCTGCTGGTCTTGTAGCAGCAGTAGATCATTCCACCAATGAACAGATCCAGAGAAAGTACGTGAGAGGGATTTTTTTCCTTTTTGGGATGGTACCACCAGACGTTGTTCATTAGCAGATCGCAGGGATCTGGTAGAACATAGGTCTGTATCAGTGAGTGAAGATATGAGGGGGTGGAGCCAGTGGTGGTCTTGTAGGCCAAGAGCATAGCTTTGAACTTGATGCGGGCATCAACAGGAGCCAATGTAACCTAATGAAAAGAGGAGTTACGTGCTCTCTTCGGTTCTTTAAAGACCACTCTTGCTGCTGCATTCTGGATCAGCTGCAGAGGTTTGGTTGTGCAGCAGAAGTCCAGCCAGAAGAGCATTGCAATAATCCAGTTTGGACAAGACAAGAGCCTGGACTAGGATTTGTGTAGAGTGCTCTGATAGGAAAGGTCTAATTTTTCTGATGTTGTAGAGGATGAATCTACAGGACCTGGTGGTGCTGGCAACATGACTTGTGAAGTTATGTTAAACACCTGCAAAGTCTGACACGGTTTATTTTAATGATAATTCTTTGTGTTATGATGTTACTGGTAGGAACTGGTGCCTGCTGTAAAGGTAGGTTTTCACTGAAAACAAAATGTATTTATTTATTTATAAAAACTTGAGTCAGATGTACTTTCACTTCTAATGTGGGGAAATTCCATTGTCAGTCACAAAACATTCATTTATAATCTTTATAACCAACACTTTCATCTGAAAGTGCAGTAAAGTGTTTGTTGGACAATAATGGCCTCTGTTAAATGTTTAAAACCTTTACTGTTTTTAAAGTGACTCAGAATCTCCACAAATACCTTCATAAATACTTTTTCAATGTTATTTTTTACTCTTGCCCAGATCCTAATGAACCTGGCCCAAACATTGAACGCCCGGATGTCCCTCGTCAAAATGGCTCCTGCAGTAGAAACGTTGAAGATTCACTTTGTTTCTATTTATGTTTTATTATTTTCTCTTATTGTGTCATCATCTAGTGCTTTAAAAAGTTTTTTTATTAAGAGTAAGACTTTTATTTATTTATTGAAATTACAGTTTCCAAAAGACCTTTCACAGAAAGATAAAAAATAGTAATAATTAAGTAATTGTAAAGCATTAGTGTCAACGTTAGAAAAAGATAGGCCTTGTTCTTCGAGTAAATCAGTGATAAAAATAGTTTCTTGTCATAGTTTTCCAGGTGGAGCCAGGAAGTGTAAAAATCTGGAAAAACACCATTCTCTAGAACTTGTTTATGGAATTCTGACAATCTTCAGAGCAACATGAACCATGTTTAATCTGACTGTATTATAAAGGGTTTTATCCTGTTTGTTTTAAAATCATCGACCACTGACTCAAAATGAATAGTTTTTTAACCTCTTTTGCAGCTTATTCACCTTATTCTCTCGGTTAATGTGGGCAGCGCCATCTTTGTTTAGTGTGTCTCACATTGACTTTCTGTGAAGCAGGTTTACACAGCGTTGCTGCTGATCCCAGTGCAACTATTTAACCTCAGGACCTCCCCAAAGCTGCCACACAGGAGCCTACCATAGTTTCCACAGCTTTGATTGTTACCAACACCTTCAACAAAGGACTTGGAGTGCTTCTGGCCTGTCTTGAGCAAACATGGGCTTTTAACAGGATACATTCTTGTTCCTGATGTTCTAATACACAACCAACTTTACCACTGTGCAAGAACTGGTAGGCTTCAGTATTCTTGTAGTTTCTCATGTACGAACCATCATCCCCAAGAGTCTAAACAAAGTGGTTGAATATATGACTGAACATAAACCTTCTCATATCGTCGACACACTCGGTTAAGTGTCTCGGGTGAACCAGACTTGTTCCGTTTGTGTTGAAACAGAATCCTCTGTTAACTGGAAATGCTTAGACAAGTGCATCAATCACAAAAGTGGGCGTGTTGGAATAAGTGAATTATTGAATTTCCAGATGTTGTTTGAGCCCAGCTCTGTGACAAAGACAGAATAATAAGTCAATGATCAGTAAGTGGAGATGTTAGGAAGTTACAGTTACAGTCACTTACCCTCTCTCCCCACCATCCTACAAACCAGATCTAAAGTTTTAGTTTTTATCGTTAGACTGATGTCATCTCGTGATAAACATTATGTCGAAGCATTGCCAATATTGATCTTTTCTCTGTTTTATTTATTATTTATTTCTGCAGTTGTTTGTCTGGACACAGCACGTATTACATGATGTACCTCAGAATAATGTCTTTCAATGTTTCCTGTTTTTTACAGATGGTCCAGAAAACTGTAGCTGCACCACAGAGACGACCACTGAGGGTCAAAACCTCACCCTTTATTTTAACTACCCCCTGCCTCCGTCAGACGGCTCCAGACTGATGCTGTCCAAACATGGTAAAGACTTCTACATGTTGAAAAAAACACAGACCCACTGTGGGTCTATGGAGACTCAGGAAGTTTAACACAAGAGGATTTAAAGAACCGGACCAGCGCCTCAGATCTTCCATCAGAAAAACAGATCAGAGTGACTTTTAAAAATACAAAGACCACGGACCGAGGGCTGTACTGTTTGCATCATCAACAGGATTGTTATAGCTGTGTTTGGGTAAGAGATGTTATTTTTATTACATTTTTCACTTGGAGTGGACTGATCTGTGTCTCTCTTTTACAGTTGTACAAAATAAAACCACAGATGACAAAATAATTGATGAAAACAATCAAGATCCAGGTAGATAAATACACTCAGAGAAATAAACACAAAATCATTTTGATGGTGAAACTTTTCTTTTATTAAACATCACCAGGGAACAGGAAGTCTTCACATTGGTTCTGGCTCTTATTGGTGCCTGTTGCTGTTGAAGAAAAAATGTGAGTTAATTTATTTTGCTTTTGTGATTTTGTGTGTTGTGCCATTTCAGAATCTGTTTTGTTGCAGATGTAAATGTGTGGAGTTCTAGTCCTGATGCTATGAGTTATGCTCCTGTGGACCATTACATGACTGCTCTCGTCCTTTTAGAGTGAAAATGTTTAGGTTCATAATCTCCTGACCTCTCTGAACACGACTCAGTTCACAGGAGCGTACCAACCCCTCATCACTCACACTCAGGGGTGTCGGACTGGGGGGGGGTATTAAAGCACCACTGTTCTTCCTGCACGGTCGCTCAGTTTGTGTGGACGACCTGTTCTAGGCAGCTTTACACATGTGCCCTGTTCGTTCTGTTTCTTGATGATGACTTGTGCTTTTCAATGACCTGTTCTCTGAGTCGATGAGAGTTCTTTTGTCTTCATGGTGTAATGTTAGTCAGGAACACTGATTAACAAGGGACTGGACCTTCCAGTAAAGTGTCTTTAAACTGCAATCACTTGAGACACATTCACTGCACTCAGATGATCCCCATTTCACAAACTGAGGAACGACTACTGCCAAATATCTGGACTTCTGTTGGATTAGGTCAGTCATTTTAAAGGGGTTCATATTAATGCAAACACAGATTTAACCTTACATATTTTTATTTAATCGACATTACTTTGTAGAAACCTGTTTTCACTTTGACAATAATGAGGTTTTTTATGTATTTTTTTGGTCAAAGTTGCTAACTTTTATTGACCATGATTGATTTAAAATGTCAATAAGAGGATGAAACATTCAATTCATAAAAAACTTGACTTAAAAACTTACAAGAATACATTTGAAATTGATATGGATTGAATTAATTTATTTCTTTAGGACATCACACAAACAATATGCATTAAGCCAGAGGTGTTTGTACCTGATGATATCTCAACAGAACAGTTCCAGCTGTAGTCCTACATTGTACAGGTTTGTTGTGGTTGAAGTAGTCGGAGCACCTAAAGGAATCATGCCCTGTCCAAGATGGGAATTGAACCCAGGACCTTCTTGCTGTGAGGCGGGGGTGCTTAACCTAGGGCCCAAACTTGACTTTACCCCTGGTCACACTGACCATTCAGCTCCTATCCGTGAAGCCACAGCTGTCCAGGGCCCGACTGACAGAGACGTGGCCAAAGTGTGATGAAGCTGAACAAACTTTAATGTTAATAGTGTTGATTATTATAAAGTGTTACTAATGCTTTGAATCTGAAACTGAAAGTTCCGTCTGTGTCATTTGTACATTTTTAATTGTTATTTGTGAAAACATAAAATATCCACTTGTCCAAGTGTTTTTTTTAACTTAAAAAATACAATAAAAATGTAATAAAAATTCTAATTGTTTTCAGCCTCCAACAATAATACAACTTCAAACTGATTTTATATAGATTTTTCAATTTTCCCCAAAATGCAGATTGTGTTACGACCCAAGTTGTCTGTTGTTGGGTTTTTAGCCATTTCCATTGCTGCTCCTGCTCTTGGTTTGTTGTTGATGTGTACTTTTATGTTTTTAAGGAGCATGATGCTGCAAGATTAATTTCCCCAAGAGAGACAATAAAGAAACTTTGAACTTTGAACTTTGAGCCTCAGGCCCAAAGCTGCTGGGATAGGCTCCAGTCACCCCCGACCCCTAACGGGACAAAGCTGTAGAAATGTAAATGAATAGAAAAGAATCCAACTCTCCCGTGCCCAAAGTAGCAACACAAATAAAGTCATATAGGCCATACAGCCCACTAACCCGAACACAACCCCAGGTCTACGAGCGAACACAAGAAAAACTTGAAAACAAGACCGCCGGTCCCACCAGATTAAACAAGAACAAAAAACAACATTACCGGTAGGCCTTTTTGTAGGCTACAGAAAGCATGGTTTCAGTGGACGCTAAACCCGTGCCTTTCCATTTATGAAATATTGACGTTATGATAAATTATAATTGTGTGAGAGGTCTTAAGTGTACTTTATAATCCACTGGACTCTGGTTTGCTAAAGGCTTAGAAACAGGTTTATGCTGCAATAGACACAAATGGAAAAACCAAAGAGCACACATTACCTCTGCACTATGACTCCAAAATATGGAAAATTCAGGAAACTACACTATTATTATTCATTCATGTACAGCACAAAGCACGTGGATTACTGAGGGTAATAATCCGAGTTCAAGATTAGATTTCTGGCTCTTTTCTTAAACAGTAAAAAGATTAGTGACCAACATCTCCACTTTTTAATATTGTCTAATAATTCTGTCTTTGTTGAAAAACAGAGGTCAGAAAGCATCTGGAAAGAGGTTTGAAAACAGTTGATTTGGACTCAATGGTTGGTGTATTTTTAAAGTAAATGGAATAAAATAAAAAATACAGTCAGATTCTACATGGTTCACTTAAACAAGTTCTCCTGGAGGATTGTGTTTCCCCAGAACTTTACACTTTCACTTGGAACGACCATCATGTCATGGCCAAAGGCCCAGAAACAGGAAGACTCCAACGCAAACCCCAGACACAGACAGAGAATTCAAAAAAGGTTTATTTAATGACAAAGTAACAAAACAAAATCCAGGAAACAGGATTAACCAAGGCTAGGGTCCGAGCAGAAATAATCCAAAACATGAAATACCAGAAAACCAGGCTAAGCATCTTCACATAAACACGAGGACCACAGACCAGCCTCACAGTTAGAGAGACAACGACCTGGCACTGACGGACCAGACACACAGGTTTATATAGGGCCAGGTAAAACACATTAGGGCGGAGCAGGTAATCACAGACAGGGTTAAGACATTTCACAATAAACTTACCAGGAAATCAAAATCAAATACAATAATAAAACAACTCAGGTACTACAAAGAAACATAAAGAGAAGAATAACAACACAGAGACACAGCTACACTAACAGAACAGACAGGAATGGATCCTGACACATCAGCAGGAAAACAATATTAAATCAAAACTGGTATGAAAATAAATTATTTTTATCACTGATTTATTGGATGAACAAAGCCTATTCCTGAGACACAATGTCATTGTGTCTCAGGAATAGGCTTTGACGTGTAGGAATAGACGTGTTTTATTTGTGGAAGAGTGTGTCAAGTATATTTTATCACTTTTTGATTTTTAATGAACTGTATAAAAGTAAAATGCTGTGTTATTTTCTGGTTCCTGTTTGTCTCAGCTTTATTTTTGAGTCTTAGGTGTGTTTGGTACTTTCCCCTGAAGTCACCAAACCCAGGCTCTAATGCTCTTTATCAAATCAAACGAGTTCAAAACGAGCTTGTCTTCAGTGGAACCAGGTCAAAAGGACACTTCTCACAAATAAAAAGATTGAAAGTGTTGATTATCATTTTCTTGTGTCACGTCCAGTTTCAACTCTGAACAGAAAGATTAATACAATTTACTTTAAAACAGTTTTATTTGTACAAAAGTCACATTTTTAAAACAGTCTTTTAAAATCTATAAAATTGAGTAAACTTATTTGTTCACGTCTACAGAACTTTCTAAACACAACGGCTCAGGCAGGATTCCACAGTTTTCTATTGTTCACATTGAACTAAATCACAGACGAGACATTATTCTGTCACGAGCTTCTTTTACAAGTCTTTAAACCAAAACTGAAAGTGCTTAGATTGTGTCTGGAGCAAAACAAAATCTACAACCCCGACCAAAACATCAGATACAGATATTTATAAGAGTTTCATTTACATTTACAGGAGGTTTTTGGTTTAAACCTCAACCAGAACAACACAAGTACCAACCAATAAAGTCTCTCCAGAGTTTTTTACAAGAAAACATGAACAATATTCAGAGTTACAATATTACAATATTACAAAATTACAGAAGACAATGACATGATATTTAGATGTGTATAAATTGGATGGATTGATGTTTTTGGCACAGTTACATGTAGTGTAATAAAAGTATATATATATCTTAAAATATATATATAAGATATAAATTTATAGATATATACAAACTGGACATAAAGAAAGTGTTAGTGATATTTTCCAACTCTGGCTTTCTTTGTGTTAAATGTACTTTATTTGAAACAAACATCACATAAAGCTTTATGTTTGTTGGTTCAAGAGCTGTTGTTGTTTCTGTTGAGTTTGGCTCAGTTTTAAAACATTTACTATTGTTATAATCATTTTCTATTTCCTATTCTTTCTTCTTGTACCACTTTATTATACAATGACAATTATATTAGACAATGTTCGACAGAAATATCTAAAAATAAAGTAACTATATTTAAAAGAAAGAGTCCAGTCAGGAGCAGCTTGAGCCTGTGACTAGTGTCTGTGTTTAGTTCAGTTCAGAGAAATGCACTGCTTTTAATTCATGTTCAGACACAAAATGTCACGTTGTCTTTCTCAGTGATTTCATAATTCATCTCAAACTGGAAACACAAGAACATTACTTTTAGGTAAAAGGACGCCTCAAAGAAAACCAACCTGCTTCAGCTCAATGTGGCTTTGGTCCAGCTTCATTTCAACAGAAAAGATCAACAGAGGACCTTTAATACATTATTTTAAATGTGTATGGTGATAAAACTCATTCTTCTGACGTCACATCATTGATATTGTTGAGAAGCACTTCCTCATGAACAGGTGGTTGTTGCTGGTCTGCAGGTAAAACATTGAGAGGCTCAGGAGGTTGATCAAGCCTTTGTCAATAACCTGTGAACAAAATGTATTTGTACAGAAGTAAACAGTTTTAAAAATGAATGTTTATCACTTATTGTTCCAAGTAACTTAACTAATGTTTAATACTGTGTAGTTATTATAATAAATGATCAAAAATAACACTTTTAAGATTTACTGAGCTCTGTTAAAGAAGGAGGATAAATGATGAATGTATGATTTATTATTGGTCAGATCTGGTTTAAAATGGTATAAAGACTCAAATGTTGAATGAAAACAGGAACAATGTGGTGAAGCAGTCACATGAAATGATGCATTAGTCTGTAACTGGACTTTTAGAAGGATGTAAAAGTCTGATTGGAGACTTTCTCTTAATCAGAGCCAGATAATGCTGTTCTGTCGACTATTGCAGCTCGTTTACAGCTTCCAGGGAAACAGAGAGAGGCCCGAGAGTGAGTGGCTCCAGAATAAACTCAACGTCTGACAAGATTCAACACGTTTCAAAGGCCAGTGACTGCTGCATGTAAACGCTGTTGTGGGACTGGAGCTGGACTCACTGGAAACAGGTTTGTGGCAGATGGACAAATGAGATCTGTTCTCCAAGAACATAAACTCAAAAGTGGCTCACCTGGTCTGCATTTTCTCCTGATGAAAACTATTGCAGAGATGATGATGATAATAACTATTGCAGCAATTCCACCAGTTTTTAAGACGTTGGAATCTGGAAGAAACAAGGTCAACAAACCAGAAAACAAGTCAGAAAAAAGAAGTGAACATTTATTCATTTTTTTTACTTCAGGAGTTTTTATAGGGCTTTGTTAAACTAAACTTGAACAATGTTTTTGTTCTATCCAACATAAAACACAAGTCTTTAATCCTACATTTATTGGGCTTTATTTCATAAAATGATTAAATCATCTCCAGGTAAATGATGTCAGCTCTGGGCTTTTCGAGGCCTGTGGGTTTATAAAAGTGAAATAAAGAGATTCTTTCCTTTTTTATCCTTATTCTCAGGCTCCTCTGCAAAAGAAAAAGAAACATGAGTTTCATGAAACGCTTCAGACTCTGTAAAATACATCTGTAACATTCATGAAACCTCTTAAAAATAAATTTGTTTTAAGCCTGTTTTATGATTATTATTAGAGTTAAACTGTCTTTAATTCTACATTTATTGTCTATAATTCACAAACATGATTAAGTCCATCTCCAGGTCAGTGTTAAAAGTACTCTGGGCTTTAGAGACTCCAGAGTCACTAAAAAGCAGCAGGTGTGTGAAGTTTATTATTAAAGTGAAATAAAGAGATTTAATAATGCTGTTCTGTCGACTATTGCAGCTCGTTTACAGCTTCCAGGGAAACAGAGAGAGGCCCGAGAGTGAGTGGCTCCAGAATAAACTCAACGTCTGACAAGATTCAACACGTTTCAAAGGCCAGTGACTGCTGCATGTAAACGCTGTTGTGGGACTGGAGCTGGACTCACTGGAAACAGGTTTGTGGCAGATGGACAAATGAGGATCTGTTCTGCAAGAACAAAAACTCAAAAGTGGCTCACCTCGTCTGCGTTTTCTCCTGATGAAAAATGTTACTATTGCAGAGATGATGATGATGATGATGATGATAACCCGAGAACTATCACAGCAATTTCACAATCACTTAAGCCTTTGGAAAGAAACAAGGTCAACAAACAAAGTCAGAAAAAGAAGTGTACGTACATTTTTTTTACTTCAGGAGTTTTTATAGGGCTTTGTTAAACTAAACTTGAACAATGTTTTTGTTCTATCCAACATAAAACACAAGTCTTTAATTCTACATTTATTGGGCTATAATTGACAAAATGATTAAACCATCTCCAGGTAAATGTTGATGTCAGCTCTGGGCTTTTCGAGGCCTGTGGGTTTATAAAAGTGAAATAAAGAGATTCTTACCTTTTTTATCCTTATTCACAGGATCCTCTGCAAAAGAAAAAGAAACATGTGTTTCACGAAAAGCTTCAGACTCTGTAAAATACATCTGTAACATTTATGAAACTTCTTAAAAATAAATTTGTTTTAAGCCTGTTTTATGAATATTATTAGAGTTAAACTGTCTTTAATTCTACATTTATTGTCTATAACTCACAAACATGATTGAGTCCATCTCCAGGTCAGTGTTAAAAGTACTCTGGGCTTTAGAGACTCCAGAGTCACTAAAGCAGCAGGTGTGTGAAGTTTATTATTAAAGTGAAATAAAGAGATTTGAAGATGATGATTGTAATATTTCCTGCTCTGAAGTGCTCACTACAGTTCTCCTCCTGAGTTTCTGTAGGAGACACTTCTCTCTGGAAACTTTCAAAACCATATAAATCTTTTCTGAACTTGTTTTGGAGTCTACAATATTACTGAGACAAAGACAGAGGCTTGTTTGTTGGTTGAGAGTGCGTCTGTCGGGCTTCACTGCCTCGACACACCTTCAGGAAGCTCTGCTCTTAAGTCCATATATGGGCATTGACTGGGCCTTTATGTTAATCATCTTAGTTCTGTGTCAAAGCTGTTGATGAGAAGTGAGCAGCACAGAGTCACACACACAGCTGAGGACAACCAAACTGTTGGAGAACGCTTTGTGAATCACACTTAGAGCCTCTTTACAAACTCTTGGAGGAATTCTTAGGAAGCTTTGAAGAAAACATTCAAGAACAAGGCCCAATATTCTTTAGTTTACGACAGCAACACAGAGTAAAGACAAAGACATGTGAAGATGAGCTTGTGTTGTGTTTATCTCACTGAAGAAAATCTACAAAATTAAACTTCAGCAGTTTTCATTTATCTTTCTTACCTTTTTGTCCTTCATCAATCCCAGGATCCACTGAACGACAAAGAAAAAGAAACATGAGTTTCATAAAAAGCTTCAGACACTGTCAGTGAAATAGATCTGTTCAAACAGAGTTCTTACCAATAATAAGTGTCACATATTTTCTGACTTGACTCTTGGGCACAGAGCAGGTGTAAGTCCCTTTATCTCCTTCAGTCACGTGGAAGAGTTTTAGTGAAATGTTTCCATGTTCCATTTCTTGATGGAAAAGCTGAGTGCGACCTTTGAACCAAGGGTCTTGTTCATCTGGAATGTCATGGGCTTTTCTCCTCGTGTGAACAATTTGTGAATCTCGTGTCCATTCCACTAACATGAACACATCAGATGGAGGCTCGGTTTGACAAGGTAAAACTACGTCACTGCCTCTTTCTGCTTTAATTGTATCATGAGAAGTCTTCACAATTGATTCTGGAAAAAAACAGAGAAAAAAAGTTTCATTTGTGAGTGCACAAACTTTAGACCAAAACAAAACAAAGACAAAGACAAAGGAATAAAAGTGAGACGTAGAGTTTGAAGAATAGAAGAAGCAGGTCTATTATAAATGTGAACACTAACATTTATGACATGATAAACAAACTGTTCCAAACCGACTGAATTCAGACTGACACTAATACATTAGATTAAACTGAGCTTTAGAGCCGAGTGTAAACATTTAACTCTGACTTCAGTGTCAGTACGATAATTATCTCCTCCTCGTTAAACATCGTGTCTTTGAATCAACAGCATTGATCTCTGTTTCACGTTGCTTCTGTTTTTGTTCATTTACATTTTCTCTTTTTGTGCAGTTTCTCTGAGTTAAAGGACGAGTTTATAACCAGGGGCGGATCCAGGGGTGGGGCCACAGGGGCACTGCTGAAATCTGATTGGCCCCCTCAGTGCCCCTGTCACTCATCTGTCCTCACCAGTGTTGGAAATAACGGCGTTAGAGTAAAACGGAGTTTATTTTTCAATAACAGAGTAATCTAATTAATTACATTTCCCATCGTTGTAATGCTGTTATTGTTACTGAGAAAGTGTTGCGTTACAACAATTGGGTTGAATAAAGCGGTGTCATGCTGTGGCGACACATCAGCTGCTGCTGGAGAGAGCAGAGTGTGTGGGCGGTGCCCTGCTCATGGGTCTCACTGCAGCGTCAGAGACAATGGCGAGGAGCCGGGAAAGTTCAAAGGTGACGTTCTCAAACTGGAAGTACCGGCACTACTTCTCTTTGAAATTAAAGACAAGAATGTTTCTGTAACATGCCATGCCCTGGAAAAAATACTTTATTCACGTCTGCCTCAAGCAACTCACATCAACACATGCTAACACGACACTTTACTTCTCCTCCTACTTTACAACCTCTGGTTTAGTTTGTTAGATGAAGAGTATTTTAGAATAGATTAATATATTTCTTCATTTTCACTGAGAATGAACATGTTCATCTGCAGAGTTTGATTGTGTTTTGTTTATTGTGCAATAATTTACAGTCACAGAGATTTGCACTTAATGTCCAGATCTTCCTTTGTTTCATTTTACTCAGGTTTACATTTGTGACTTAAGTTTTGCCCTTGAATTTTATTTTCAATATTTATTTTTTATATGTTTTATTTCTATGTATATCATATGGCAGACGGTCTATTGAGTTCAAATAAATACCAAATGTTCTAAAATACTGTATCTAGTGTTTTTATTCTTCAGTTAATATAAACATTGTTGATATTTAAGCTGTTATAGAACATAAAAAAATAACTTCAGTTACTTTGCTGAGTAACTGAGTTACTTTTACAATGTGGTAACTGAGTTACTAACGCAATTACTTTTTGGGAGAAGTAATGTGTAACTGTAACTAATTACTTTTTTAAGGTAAGATGACAAACACTGGTCCTCTCTGTCCCAGCAGCTCTAAGTGTAAGTGGAGCTGTGACAGGACAGTTAAAAGTGTCCTGATGTGTCTGAACAGTTCAACATGAGCACGTTTATGGATTAATAAACTTTAATTCAGCTCCGACTCAGAACCATGTCTCTGCTTCTCTCTGTGGCCCCTCCCCTTTTCTCTCTCACTGCACCTCAGACCTGTCACTCACTCAGAGCAGGACACTCTCGGAGGGGGGGGCAACAGGGCAAGTTCAGAAGAGACATGAATGATAACATCGAGCAGGTTTTATTGTTCTGTTCACAATCCTAGTTCCATAAATCCTACTGACATATCTAACCTGATCCTGGGATAATTATATTAATATGAAACAATATGAGAAGTTATTGTTATATATCCACACCTTTTCCATAAAACTGTCACAAACACTTTTACCACAAACTCACATTAAACACAGACTAAACCAGGAAACAAGAAAAAAAAAATGTACAGAATATGGGAGCTTTACTACTGTAGCTAAAAGCATGTGACTTGTTGTAGCCGCCATCTTGAATGGCAAAAATCTTCAAACCTTGCCTCTAGTGTAGTGTATAATTAATACAATCTATGTTGAATCATTCTTAAATCACTGAACATAACATTTCACACAGGACCGATTAATAATGAAACATACGAGCTCAAAGGCATCAATCTTTGAGGCAAGGGGGGTTAAATGTCTTGCCCAAGGACACAACGACAATATGAATTGTGGGGAGAGCGGGAATCAACCTGCAACTTGTTAAATGTAGCTCAGTGGGTAGAGCGGTCGTCCTTCAACTGGAAGGTAGGTGGTTCAATTCCCACTCTCCCCACAGTTCATACTGTCATTGTGCCCTTGGGCAAGACACTTAACCCACCTTTCCTCCAGTGACTGTAACACTGGTAGTTACTGTAGAACAATGTAAGTCACTTTGGATAAAAGCGTCAGCTAAATGAATAAATGTAAATGTAGCTTTACTGTAACTGCCCCACACGAGGGCAGGTACAGTGAAGGGCAACCAGCTATAAACAAAACTATTGTGACATCATCAGTCCACATGCTAAATGTAGGAGCTAGCATGTTAGCTTGTGCTCACAGTTTACAATAGTGTCTCTGAATGTCCTCATCGTCACAGTATGGAGCTAAAAGAGTCTCAAAAAAGATAAATGCACACACAAGATTCACAAATGCACACACAAGATTCACAAATGCACACACATGATTCACAAATGTATTTCTGATGCACACACAAATATATTGTGATTTACAAACTGCTTGCGGTCTGTGAACTTGACTGCATTTGTGTGTGAATTTTGAGACTCCTCTGACTCCGCTCGACACACAAATGCATTTTTTTAAACAGGGAATGATCAGCAACCAATCATATATCTCCCTTGTTTTAGCCAATCACAAGAACGCACCCCACGCGGGGGGTTGTTTACTTTACCGAATGTTAGCATCAGCTGGCCGGAAATTGTGGCGTTAATACAAAAAATATTTATTAATATCTTTAAAAATATTACAGCACAAACATTAATACCTACAGCACAAACCAGCACAAAAAAGCCTAAACGTTTGATACCATTTTTGTCCATCTTTACGACAAATGAGGGGCTGGATGACGTCATCGGCCGAAAATTTATCTTATAATTTCTTAAAAACGATAACAGCACAAACAAAAATCTTTTCAGCACAAAACAGCACAAACGAAGCACAAACTAAATAAACTATTTTGGGGCATTTTAAAACATTTTAAAGCATTTTCGGGGGCTGGGTGACCTCATATGAACATTAAAAGAATTATTAATATCTCAAAAACTATAACGGCACAAACGAAAATTTTTGCAGCACAAACAAAGCACAAACGATCTAGATAGTTTTGGAGTCAATCCCTTTTGGTGGGGGGCCAACTTCACGGAGGTGCATTACCTCGCGCCACACAGGCATAACATGTTAGTGTGATTGGCAAAGAAGTGGGGTGCGTTCTTGTGATTGGCTAAAACAAGGGAGATATATGATTGGTTGCTGATCATTCCCTGTTTAAAAAAATGCATTTGTGTGTCGAGCGGAGTCAGAGGAGTCTCAAAATTCACACACAAATGCAGTCAAGTTCACAGACCGCAAGCAGTTTGTAAATCACAATATATTTGTGTGTGCATCAGAAATACATTTGTGAATCATGTGTGAGCATTTGTGAATCTTGTGTGTGCATTTGTGAATCTTGTGTGTGCATTTGTGAATCATGTGTGTGCATTTATCTTTTTTGAGACTCTTTTAGCTCCATATCACAGAGGTCACTTCTGATGATTTTGATATGTTATGGGAATTATACATCTCTATACATTATGCTCTCACTCCTGCTCCAGTTCACATGCTTATCCACACACAAGTATGATTTAATGCCTTCAGCTATATCTACATCAGTTTGCACTACATCTAATCACTGTACAAGGACACTCTGTCCTGTACACTTAGACACACATCTCTGACTGACACATCAGCTCAATACACGTCCATCCACGACCCTGGAGCTGGGGGCATAATGTAAACCTATAAAGCCTCATGTATTGTTTACACCTTTAAGCAAAACCTTCCACGTACCATTGTTCATGTGTGTCCGTTTTGCTTCTCTTTGCAAGGATTAAACCTGTCTATTATTATCATATCATATACAGTCTCCATTGTCTGCTCATTTAATCTTTAAAGCGAATTCTAACAAAAGCGGTAAGATACAGAAACACATTTTCAAAATGTAATGTAATATGCACTAAATTTGACAAAAAGAAAGAAACAGGCTTTTCTCAAAGACGTGAAGCCTGAAATGAATACTGATTATGTTGTGTTTCTCCGAGGAAAACGCACAAATTCCTCTGGTCACGGGAGCGGGCGAGGCCGTGAGAGGTGGACGTGGTGGGGTGGAGGAGACAGAGAGGACATGTCTGCAGAGGGACAAAGACCCAGGCTACAGCAGGAGCAAGACTGACCTGAGATCAGGAGTTAAGTCCTGTACACACCACATAGTGCCACTTAAAACACACACAAAGACAGAACACGGAAGTGAAAAAGTTAAAAGATCCAAAACCTTCAGTCCAAAATAAAAGTATTGAAGTATTTTGCAAAACAATTGCAATCTTTTATTTTGCATCTATTAGGACAAACATTAGTATGAAAGAACTAAGAATAACTGAGACATAGTCATTAGGGATAAAATGAGTGTGAGCAGTGAATAGAACACAAACCGTTGTTTGTGTTCCACAGTAACACAAGATAACAGAGGTGTCTTATCACCCTCCCTTTTCTTTACTCACTCCCTTGAGCTAGAAAAGTTTTTTTTTTTTTAAGTTGGAGACCAATTGTATGAGTCTATTAGCACTTAAACTAATAGAGGTCCTTAATATCAGTGTGGTTCAAAAACACTGTATAACATGAATGAAAATGATCACTGTGTAATCAGAAGAATATAAAAATGTGTCTTAAAGATGAATTGCGCAGAGCAAGTTATAAAAATAATACAAAATGATAGATATTTGGGCCATCAGCTCACATATAAAACAATGTTACCAGAAGAAATGAAATTAACAAGTATGTATTTCTCTGGTTTGGTTCTGACAAAGTGTGGAGAAAGTGGATTTAAAACAACCAATGTTAAGATTCACGAGGAATGTTTCAACACAAGATAACGTTCTGGGCCAAAGTAGCAGGGCTTCAAAGCATCCTCCCTTCTTTTGCTCAGGTCTGGAGCAAGAAATGTTTTTTCAATGAAGTTTAGCTCCACAGAAAGTGTTGGAGCCTTTACAGTTAACAAACCTTTTATTTAAAAAAAATGCTAAAGTAGAATATATTCCACATTTAAATTTTGATTCTATGAAAATGTTTTTGGTAAAATAAATGACAAAATGAATGAGATTAAAAATAGTTTGAGAAAAATATTGTTCAAGTAATTAGAAAAACTGAAATGAAGACAAAATAAATACTGGCTAATAAGACCTGACACAAAAATAGATGCTGACGAGTGTCATCTTTACAATAAAGTTTGAACTACAATGTAGATAAGTGGTATCTTTACAGTAAAGTTTAAACTGAAATGTAAAATTGTAATCTGGGAATTGAAAACAAATCTATGTTAAAACTGTCAAAACAATCTTGCAGGATTGGAGGTAATTTATAGAAATTTTTGAAGTAAATCGTTAAACTGTAAAAAAAAATAGTAAAGAACATAAGCCAAAGGGCTTTCTGTGTTTTAATCACTGCTTGAAGTGATTTGTAAAAAGTTTAGATTTTTTTGATGAATCTGATATAAATGTTGGAACGTTTAGATTATTGATAATTGTGAGAATTAGAGACTAACACAATAGTCTGTCCTTTTAAACAGGATTGAATAATATTTTTGGTTGAACTTTAGAGGTGTTTATGTTTATGTGTGTTTATGGAGAACACAGTAAAACCTTACCTAAAAATAAAATATAAAATTTTAGCATTGTTTTAAATTAACATCACTGACTATTAATGAGTGCAATGTTGGTGAATCTGAATAGATAAAGAGAGAAGTTGATTTTATTTTACACTTAATGGGTTAAGTTTCTGTTTAACATTGAGTAAAGGGAACTCTTTATGGAGGGTCTGACGCAAAATTTGTGAAAATGTGAAATTAAGAATGAATAAACATTTTAAATATGCTGCGGTTAAAATTAATATGGAAAAGGTGCAAACACCTGGTGTTAAAACTGATGTAGAAATGTCAGTGACAGAAACAGATTGCACTGTTCTGTGTTAAATAAAGTTTATGAAACTTAATTAGGAAACAGTTTGATCTTCTGACAGTGAGAAAAAATTGTATACATTTTGATTTGCTTTAATTTCTTTTGGTACAACCATATAGTTTTTTTTTAAGATTTAGTAAACTAAACAACAACTGAGCTTTAAATATTGTTTGAGAAAAATATTGTATGAGTAATTACAAAAACTGAAATGAAAACAGTTAATGAAGACAAAATAAATAATGACCAATGGGTTTTTAAAATGGTACTTTCTAATAAAGGTATAAAACCTAAAACTATAATAGATGCTAAAAAGAGTCATCTTTACAATAAAGGTTTAAACTGCAATGTAAATGTGTAATCTGGGAATTGAAAACATATCTATTTGTTAAAACATGTGTAAAACCATCTTGAAGGATTGGAGGTAGTTTAATTGAAATGTTTAAGTTAAAGTGTTAAACTGTAAAAATGGTTAAAGTTTAAGAGCATAAGTCAAAGTGTTCACTGTGTTTTAATCACTGCTTGAAGTGATTTTTAAAAGTTTTGATTTTTTATGATTTGAATGGTGGAACGTTATGGATTATTGATGATTGTGAGAACTAGAGACTAACACAGTAGTCTGTCCTTTTGAACAGGATTGAATCATTTTGGTTGAAGTTTAAGTAAAAATCTTTGGAACATTAAGATAAAAGGTTAATCTTAGAATTGTTTTAAATTGACATTAGTGACTACAACTGAGTGCAATGTTGATGAATCTGAATAAATAAAGAGAGACGTTGATTTGATTTTACACTTAATGGGTTAAGTTTCTGTTTAACATTGAGTGAGTCTCTTTTTGTAGAGTCTGATGCAAAATTAGTGGAAACGTGAAATTAGAAATGGATAAACGTTTTAAATATGCTGCGGTCACAATTAATATGGAAAAGATGCAAAAACAAAATGGTTTATTGTATTTATTGAACACCTGGTGTTAAAACTGAGTTTTACAGAAACAGTATGGAACAAATCTATACTGAACAGAAACCCTGAAGAAAATGTTTATTATAAAAGTAAATACAGAAAAAGTTACACTGAGTTTTGTTGATTTTATGAACAATTTTCCTTTTAAACGATTTTGGAGGAAAGCAATGTGAACAGAGGCTTTGTGGTGTGTTCCAGCAGCTGACAGAGAGGCTGCCCTGTTACAAGGTTAACCCCAGAGGGAGGGGTCTGACCCAAGAGTTTTTTTTAATGGAAGTTATTTCTAGAGGAATTAATTTAAAGCAATTGAACAATATTCTGAGAATATTCTAATTAGATTGTGAATTTAAAGTCTTTGGCTAAAAAGTTGTGACAACAGATCATGAGAAACTAGTTCTGATTTATTTTAAAATTATTTATGTTTGCATCAACTGAATAAAATTTTATCATGATTGCGGATGATAACATTTACAGTTACAGGTAAAGACCTACAACTGTGGTAACTAAAACTAAAACTGAACTGAACAAAACTATGTGGTTTAAATATAACAGACACAACAGTGATGCTATTTGGAAAACATAAAGAAGATGAATAATTAGAAATGATAATTGCTGGACTAACTTCTTAAAATGATCAATGACACTGGCCTTTCATTTTATGATTTTATGTTATTTTTATTTATGTTTTGAGCCATGGGTTTCCCAAGGCTCAAAAAAGAGAAGGAGAAGAAGATTTAAACTAACTGTATTAAAGTGAAGAGGTCCTACAACAACAGTGTTTAATACAGTAAAAGATAAGTTTAAATCAAAATAAAGAAAGGTTGACATGACTGTTTTGAAGAGGCACTGTTTGTTCTGATTGAGTCAAACTTTCAGATTAAAGTAGATTTCCAGCAGACCATATTTGTGGAAACAGGGTTTATCTGTGTTTAATTTTTATTGTTTTAATTTTAAGAGCTTGTATGGTTTCGTTTGACGAAAGCCTAAAGGGCACTTTCTATGGGTCTAAAAATGTCAGAGAACGTTCTGATTTAATTGTTCTTTATTTTGACGGAAGCCAACCACAACAAGCACCAGTTCAGAAAATAAGATTTGATAATTAATATAGCCACCAGTAAGAGATAATATTAAGTTCTTTAACTTATAGTCATCTTGGTTTACACCTGGGAGTACACCTGTGAGCAGGGCTAGTGACAGGACGTCCTGTAACATCACTCTGAACCTGACAAACTGAGATCAGGGACAGGTGCAGTGCAAAGCAGAAGTCTGGAGGTTTTGTGAAAGTAAGACCATTAGACCATTGCCTGCTGACCGGAAACATGCGTCCTTAAAGGATCCTGGTTTATTTGTTCACATACAATGTGACGGAGAACATCTTGAGTAGAAACTCACATCTTAGGAACCAAACAGCAGTTCCTTCAGGTTTATTTGAGAGCCCCATTTACATCGACAAGAGGGGGGTGTCCTTAATGAATATAAGGCTAAAATTCAATTAGCACTGAAATTAGAATTTTACATTTGAGACAATTTATGCAAATGTTGATTAAATTAATTAGAGTTATAACCAACAAAAGTTTATGAATTGCACGAGAGATGCTGTAACTGTGAATTAAAACTGGAAATGAATTAAAACTGGTCCAAGGACTGGACAGAACCAATAGCACTGAGCTGCTTTGAGCTGAAAAGGTGAGATCTACAGGATTTCATCCAAAGTAACTCAGGTCTAGTTAACAGCATTAAACAGCACTAAAGACTTTAAAAAAGAGCTTCACACTCTGCAGAGGAATTGACAGAGTATTCTGGAATAGAGTAATTGATTTTGACCTGGTTCTAAAAATAGTTACAAAATATTTGGATACAGATTTAAAATATATTTAAATCTGTGTTGAGATGTACTTGTGTGGCACTTCCATGTCTTATAACTTTTGTTTGTGTTGATTTCCATGTATCCGGAGCTTGTTGGTGAGATTGATGGATGTGGCCATTACTGGGTCAACATTCCTGGACATGCACCTGCCCAACGACTGTGGTCCTTTGAGCTCAGATGAACACTTTGATATCTGAGGGACGTTAACGTTTGCATGAACACCAACGGGACAACAGCTCCAGGACGGATCATACTACAGTCCTAAGGGCCGTATGGTTCATTGAAGTTATTATGCTTCAGAGAATTGGTTTTAATCATTATGAATGTGCATATGTCTCACTCCTGTTTATGTTTCTTTTCGTTATAGGGTCAGCGACTGGACAGGCAGGGACAGGCCAAAGCTCTTGAGTTTGATGGGACGACCAGCTTAACCTCTGGCACTTTTTCTTCATTCTTTTGGAGTGATGACATGTTTTTGCTTGATACACATATTGTTGAGTTTAAACGATCAGGATAGTAATCCCTTGGGATTTTTCTGTTCTGAATTGTTGTAATCTTTTCTTTCTGTGTTATAATGTAATCAGTTACCCATATTTTATAGTTTAGGCCTTGTTTGTGAATAGCCGCCTTTGGCAGAGGGGTGTCAGAAGGTCTTTTTCCCGGCAATAGGTCATTTACCAAATGGTTCAAATGTACTTAGGCTAGGTCAGCTGCCGCCGGGTTTTCGCTTCTGGACGTACAATTCACATCAAGGTGGGATTTTGATTTATGCCATGTCTGGCATAAACAGGGGGGAATGTTATGGGAATTGTACATCTCCATTAATGTTATACATTATGCTCTCACTCCTGCTCCAGTTCACATGCTTATCCACACACAAGTATGACTTAATGCCTTCAGCTATATCTACATCAGTTTGCACTACATCTAATCATTGTCCAGGGACACTCTGTCCTGTTCACTTAGACACACATCTCTGACTGACACATCAGCTCAATACACGTCCATCCACGACCCTGGAGCTGGGGGCATAATGTAAACCTATAAAGCCTCATGTATTGTTTACACCTTTAAGCAAAACCTTCCACGTACCATTGTTCATGTGTGTCCGTTTTGCTTCTCTTTGCAAAGATTAAACCTGTCTATTATTATCATATCATATACAGTCTCCATTGTCTGCTCATTTAATCTTTAAAGCGAATTCTCGTAACATAAAACCTGTGTCACGAGTCTAACGCTGAGAAATATTTTACAAAAAGAAAAGTCTGAAAGGTGGTGGCAGAGTGGTTAGCACTCCTGCCTCACAGCAAGAAGGTCGTGAGTTCAAAACCCGGCCGACCCAAACATTCTCGGCCGACTCCGGTCTTTCTGTGAGGAGTCTGCATGTCCTCCACGTGTTACCATGGGTTCTCACCGGGTACTCCGGCTCCTCCCACCGTCCAAAGACATGCATGTACGGGTTAATTGGCAACTCTAAAGTGTCCCTAGTGAATGAATGTGAGAGAGAATGGTTGTCTGTCAGTGTCTGTCTCTAAATGTTAGCCCTGCGACTAACTGGCCACTGTCCAGGGTGAACCCCACCTCAGGCCCAAAGCTGCTGGGATAGGCTCCAGTCACCCGTGACCCCTAACGGGACAAAGCGGTAGAAAATGAATGAAAGTCTGAAAGAGGAGGTTTTACTGGAGTCAGTTTGGCTCAGTTCTTAAAACATTTAACCAAGAGCACAAACAGTGAGTGACTTATGTTTCGCCAACATTAAGACTAATAACACAAGCCCCCTCCCACAAGGGGTGAAAACAACCTGCCCCTAGACCAAGAAAAACCCCCACAGGCTATAAAGGGAACACAACGAGGCACAGGTGGAACACATTAGGGGCGGAGCAGGTAATCACAGTGGAGGGAAAGACACAAGGGCAGCAAGTCAACCTGAAACACAGGCAGTAATTTCACAATAAGACACAGGAAATTAGATACAATACATAACTATAGACTGACACATGACAGTCAGATAAATAGGTTTGAAAACAACTGATTTTGAATAAATGATTGGTGTTTTTAAAGTAAATGGTTTTAACATGGTTCACATAAACAAGTTCTACTGGAGGAATGTGGTTCCTCAGAACTTTACACTTCCACTTGGAACTAACATCAACAGGAAAACCATATTAAATCAAAACTGGTATGAAAGACTATTCCTGAGACACAATGTCATTTAGGTTTTTTCTTATGAAACAAATAATAATAATGATGGATTAGATTTATATTGCTCTTTTCAAAGGAACTCAAAACGATTACAAGCTGTCCATTATTCATTCACTCCACAGTCACACACTGGAGGTGCTACTGACAGAGACGTGGCAGCCATTTTGAGCCTTTCTGTCCACCTCCAAACATTCTCACACATGAAAACACCGGGGCCACAGACAGATTTGAACCAACAACCTTACCACTGAGCCTTGTTTTTAAAAATGTCTTTCTGTTGAAGGCCTCGTGGAAACTGTATTTGACTGTATTTGACTTTGATGAATGTGTCTGTGTTCCAGCGAGGGTTATGTAAACCTGTTCTGCTGAAACTTGTCATTTCCTTTTTCTTTAACACTTTGACATGCGCCACATGAAATAAAATTATAAAAGTGATAAATAAATAATACTCTTACTAGTTCCTTTATAAAATGGAAATAAAAGCTCCAGATAAAGACACAGTAAAATAAAATAAAAAAGTGAGTCTTTCTGCTGTGGGAGACATTTTGACGACACATGACTGTTTTAGAGTTTATTTCATTATTTTATTCTGAAGGTATTTTTAACAGAGGCCATTATTGTCCCACAAACACACTTTACTGCACTCTGATCTTTAAAGTGTTGCTTTAAAAAAGTTTAAATTAATGTTTTGTGACTGAATAAGTCACAAACAATGGAATTCCCCCGCATTAAAAGTGAAAGTACATTTGACTTAAACTTGTAAATAAATAAATAAATAAATAAATTGTTGTTTTCAAGGAACACTTACCTTCAGAGCATTTTTCTACCATCAGAAATAACGTCAAAAAACAAAACAATTTCATCGTTTAGAATCTTGATGAAATAAATAAAACGTGTGAGCCACAAAAACACTTCTCATTCCACAAGGTGTTTAAAGGAAATGGCTTGAGCTGAGTGACAAGACCGACTACAGTGAGTCAGAAACAGGGTGGACACGCCCTTGTCGTGTCTTTTCATCTGCATTAAACAGTGAGTCTCTAAAATGTAGCTATGAATTTAATGTTTGTGAAAGTGTGACTAAAGCAGAAACAGTTTAAAGGTTTATGTTGGATTTGAACAGAGTTTATATGGATTAGAACAGGGTTTGGATGGATTTGAACAGGGTTTAGTTGGATTTGAACAGGGTTTGGATGGATTTGAACAAGGTTTAGTTGGATTTGAACAGGGTTTAGTTGGATTTGAACAGGGTTTGGATGGATTTGAACAGGGTTTAGATGGATTTGAACAGGGTTTAGTTGGATTTGAACAGGGTTTAGATGGATTTGAACAGGTTTTATTTGGATTTGAACAGGGTTTAGATGGATTTGAACAGGTTTTATTTGGATTTGAACAGGGTTTCGATGGATTTGAACAGGTTTTGGATGGATTTGAACAGGTTTAGATGGATTAGAACAGGTTTAGATGGATTTGAACAGGGTTTGGATGGATTTGAACAGGTTTAGATGGATTAGAACAGGTTTAGATGGATTTGAACAGGGTTTAGATGGATTTGAACAGGGTTTAGTTGGATTTGAACAGGGTTTAGATGGATTTGAACAGGTTTTATTTGGATTTGAACAGGGTTTAGATGGATTTGAACAGGTTTTATTTGGATTTGAACAGGGTTTCGATGGATTTGAACAGGTTTTGGATGGATTTGAACAGGGTTTAGTTGGATTTGAACAGGGTTTAGATGGATTTGAACAGGGTTTAGATGGATTTGAACAGGGTTTAGTTGGATTTGAACAGGGTTTAGATGGATCTGAACAGGGTTTAGTTGGATTTGAACAGGCTTTAGATGGATTTGAACAGGGTTTAGATGGATTTGAACAGGGTTTAGTTGGATTTGAACAGGCTTTAGATGGATTTGAACAGGGTTTAGATGGATTTGAACAGGGTTTAGTTGGATTTGAACAGGGTTTAGATGGATCTGAACAGGGTTTAGTTGGATTTGAACAGGCTTTAGATGGATTTGAACAGGCTTTAGATGGATTTGAACAGGCTTTAGATGGATTTGAACAGGGTTTAGATGGATTTGAACAGGGTTTAGTTGGATTTGAACAGGGTTTAGTTGGATTTGAACAGGGTTTAGTTGGATTTGAACTGTGTTTAGATGGATTTGAACAGAGTTTATATGGATTAGAACAGGGTTTGGATGGATTTGAACAGGGTTTAGTTGGATTTGAACAGGGTTTGGATGGATTTGAACAAGGTTTAGTTGGATTTGAACAGGGTTTAGATGGATCTGAACAGGGTTTAGTTGGATTAGAACTGTGTTTAGATGGATTTGAACAGAGTTTATATGGATTAGAACAGGGTTTGGATGGATTTGAACAGGGTTTAGTTGGATTTGAACAGGGTTTGGATGGATTTGAACAAGGTTTAGTTGGATTTGAACAGGGTTTATATGGATTTGAACAGGGTTTAGATGGATTAGAACTGTGTTTAGATGGATTTGAACAGGGTTTAGATGGATTTGAACAGGGTTTAGATGGATTTGAACAGGGTTTAGATGGATTTGAACAGGGTTTAGATGGATTTGAACTGGGTTTAGATGGATTTGAGCAGGGTTTAATTGGATTTGAACAGGGTTTAGATGGATTTGAACAGGGTTTGGATGGATTTGAACAGGGTTTAGTTGGATTTGAACTGTGTTTAGATGGATTTGAACAGGGTTTAGTTGGATTTGAAATGGGGTTTAGTTGGATTTGAACAGGGTTTAGATGGATTTGAACAGGGTTTAGTTGGATTTGAACAGGGTTTAGATGGATTAGAACTGTGTTTAGATGGATTTGAACTGGGTTTAGATGGATTTGAGCAGGGTTTAATTGGATTTGAACAGGGTTTAGTTGGATTAGAACAGGGTTTAGATGGATCTGAACAGGGTTTAGATGGATTTGAACAGGGTTTAGATGGATTTGAACAGGGTTTAGATGGATTTGAACAGGGTTTAGTTGGATTTGAACAGGGTTTAGATGGATTTGAACAGGGTTTAGATGGATTTGAACAGGGTTTAGTTGGATTTGAACAGGGTTTAGTTGGATTTGAACAGGGTTTAGATGGATTTGAACAGGGTTTAGTTTGATTTGAACAGGGTTTAGATGGATTTGAACAGGGTTTAGATGGATTTGAACAGGGTTTAGTTGGATTTGAACAGGTTTAGATGGATTTGAACAGGGTTTAGTTGGATTTGAACAGGCTTTAGATGGATTTGAACAGGCTTTAGATGGATTTGAACAGGCTTTAGATGGATTTGAACAGGGTTTAGATTGATTTGAACAGGGTTTAGATGGATTTGAACAGGGTTTAGATGGATTTGAACAGGGTTTAGTTGGATTTGAACAGGTTTAGATGGATTTGAACAGGGTTTAGATGGATTTGAACAGGGTTTGGATGGATTTGAACAGGGTTTAGATGGATTAGAACTGTGTTTAGATGGATTTGAACAGGGTTTAGATGGATTTGAACAGGGTTTGGATGGATTTGAACAGGGTTTAGATGGATTTGAACAGGGTTTAGATGGATTTGAACAGGGTTTAGATGGATTTGAACAGGGTTTGGATGGATTTGAACAGGGTTTAGATGGATTTGAACAGGGTTTAGTTGGATTTGAACAGGGTTTATATGGATTTGAACAGGGTTTAGTTGGATTAGAACTGTGTTTAGATGGATTTGATCTGGGTTGAGATGGATTTGAACAGGGTTTAGGTGGATTTGATCTGGGTTGAGATGGATTTGAACAGGGTTTAGATGGATTTGAACAGGGTTTAGTTGGATTTGAACAGGGTTTAGATGGATTTGAACAGGGTTTAGATGGATTTAAACAGGGTTTAGTTGGATTTGAACAGGTTTGGATGGATTTGAACAGGGTTTAGATGGATTAGAACTGTGTTTAGATGGATTTGAAAAGGGTTTGGATGGATTTGAACAGGGTTTAGATGGATTTGAACAGGGTTTAGGTGGATTTGATCTGGGTTGAGATGGATTTGAACAGGGTTTAGATGGATTTGAACAGGGTTTAGATGGATTTGAACAGGGTTTAGAGGGATTTGAACAGGGTTTGGATGGATTTGAACAGGGTTTAGTTGGATTTGAACTGTGTTTAGATGGATTTGAACAGGGTTTAGTTGGATTTGAAATGGGGTTTAGTTGGATTTGAACAGGGTTTAGATGGATTTGAACAGGGTTTAGTTGGATTTGAACAGGGTTTAGATGGATTAGAACTGTGTTTAGATGGATTTGAACTGGGTTTAGATGGATTTGAGCAGGGTTTAATTGGATTTGAACAGGTTTTAGATGGATTTGAACAGGGTTTAGTTGGATTTAAACAGGGTTTAGATGGCTTAGAACTGTGTTTAGATGGATTTGAACAGGGTTTAGTTGGATTTGAACAGGGTTTAGATGGATTTGAACAGGGTTTAGTTGGATTTGAACAGGGTTTAGATGGATTAGAACTGTGTTTAGATGGATTTGAACTGGGTTTAGATGGATTTGAGCAGGGTTTAATTGGATTTGAACAGGGTTTAGATGGATTTGAACAGGGTTTAGTTGGATTTAAACAGGGTTTAGATGGCTTAGAACTGTGTTTAGATGGATTTGAACAGGGTTTAGATGGATTTGAACAGGGTTTAGATGGATTTGAACAGGGTTTAGATGGATTTGAACAAGGTTTATATGGATTTGAACAGGGTTTGGATGGATTTGAACAGGGTTTAGTTGGATTTGAAATGTGTTTAGATGGATTTGAACAGGGTTTAGTTGGATTTGAACAGGGTTTAGTTGGATTTGAACAGGGTTTAGATGGATTAGAACAGGGTTTAGTTGGATTTGAAATGTGTTTAGATGGTTTTGAACAGGGTTTAGGTGGATTTGAACAGGGTTTAGATGGATCTGAACAGGGTTTAGTTGGATTAGAACTGTGTTTAGATGGATTTGATCTGGGTTGAGATGGATTTGAACAGGGTTTAGATGGATTTGAACAGGGTTTAGTTTGATTTGAACAGGGTTTAGATGGATTTGAACAGGGTTTAGATGGATTTGAACAGGGTTTAGTTGGATTTGAACAGGTTTAGATGGATTTGAACAGGGTTTAGTTGGATTTGAACAGGCTTTAGATGGATTTGAACAGGCTTTAGATGGATTTGAACAGGCTTTAGATGGATTTGAACAGGGTTTAGATGGATTTGAACAGGGTTTAGATGGATTTGAACAGGGTTTAGATGGATTTGAACAGGGTTTAGTTGGATTTGAACAGGGTTTAGTTGGATTTGAACAGGGTTTAGTTGGATTTGAACAGGGTTTAGATGGATCTGAACAGGGTTTAGTTGGATTAGAACTGTGTTTAGATGGATTTGAACAGGGTTTAGATGGATTTGAACAGGGTTTAGTTGGATTTGAACAGGGTTTAGATGGATTTGAACAGGGTTTAGATGGATTTGAACAGGGTTTAGATGGATTTGAACAGGTTTGGATGGATTTGAACAGGGTTTAGATGGATTTGAACAGGGTTTAGTTGGATTTGAACAGGGTTTATATGGATTTGAACAGGGTTTAGTTGGATTAGAACTGTGTTTAGATGGATTTGATCTGGGTTGAGATGGATTTGAACAGGGTTTAGGTGGATTTGATCTGGGTTGAGATGGATTTGAACAGGGTTTAGATGGATTTGAACAGGGTTTAGTTGGATTTGAACAGGGTTTAGATGGATTTGAACAGGGTTTAGATGGATTTAAACAGGGTTTAGTTGGATTTGAACAGGTTTGGATGGATTTGAACAGGGTTTAGATGGATTAGAACTGTGTTTAGATGGATTTGAACAGGGTTTAGAGGGATTTGAACAGGGTTTGGATGGATTTGAACAGGGTTTAGTTGGATTTGAACTGTGTTTAGATGGATTTGAACAGGGTTTAGTTGGATTTGAAATGGGGTTTAGTTGGATTTGAACAGGGTTTAGATGGATTTGAACAGGGTTTAGTTGGATTTGAACAGGGTTTAGATGGATTAGAACTGTGTTTAGATGGATTTGAACTGGGTTTAGATGGATTTGAGCAGGGTTTAATTGGATTTGAACAGGTTTTAGATGGATTTGAACAGGGTTTAGTTGGATTTAAACAGGGTTTAGATGGCTTAGAACTGTGTTTAGATGGATTTGAACAGGGTTTAGTTGGATTTGAACAGGGTTTAGATGGATTTGAACAGGGTTTAGTTGGATTTGAACAGGGTTTAGATGGATTAGAACTGTGTTTAGATGGATTTGAACTGGGTTTAGATGGATTTGAGCAGGGTTTAATTGGATTTGAACAGGGTTTAGATGGATTTGAACAGGGTTTAGTTGGATTTAAACAGGGTTTAGATGGCTTAGAACAGGGTTTAGATGGATTTGAACAGGGTTTAGTTGGATTTGAACAGGGTTTAGATGGATCTGAACAGGGTTTAGTTGGATTTGAACAGGCTTTAGATGGATTTGAACAGGGTTTAGATGGATTTGAACAGGGTTTAGTTGGATTTGAACAGGGTTTAGATGGATTTGAACAGGGTTTAGATGGATTTGAACAGGGTTTAGTTGGATTTGAACAGGGTTTAGATGGATCTGAACAGGGTTTAGTTGGATTTGAACAGGCTTTAGATGGATTTGAACAGGGTTTAGATGGATTTGAACAGGGTTTAGTTGGATTTGAACAGGCTTTAGATGGATTTGAACAGGGTTTAGATGGATTTGAACAGGGTTTAGTTGGATTTGAACAGGGTTTAGATGGATCTGAACAGGGTTTAGTTGGATTTGAACAGGCTTTAGATGGATTTGAACAGGCTTTAGATGGATTTGAACAGGCTTTAGATGGATTTGAACAGGGTTTAGATGGATTTGAACAGGGTTTAGATGGATTTGAACAGGGTTTAGATGGATTTGAACAGGGTTTAGTTGGATTTGAACAGGGTTTAGTTGGATTTGAACAGGGTTTAGTTGGATTTGAACAGGGTTTAGATGGATCTGAACAGGGTTTAGTTGGATTAGAACTGTGTTTAGATGGATTTGAACAGGGTTTAGATGGATTTGAACAGGGTTTAGTTGGATTTGAACAGGGTTTAGATGGATTTGAACAGGGTTTAGATGGATTTGAACAGGGTTTAGATGGATTTGAACAGGGTTTGGATGGATTTGAACAGGGTTTAGATGGATTTGAACAGGGTTTAGTTGGATTTGAACAGGGTTTATATGGATTTGAACAGGGTTTAGTTGGATTAGAACTGTGTTTAGATGGATTTGATCTGGGTTGAGATGGATTTGAACAGGGTTTAGGTGGATTTGATCTGGGTTGAGATGGATTTGAACAGGGTTTAGATGGATTTGAACAGGGTTTAGTTTGATTTGAACAGGGTTTAGATGGATTTGAACAGGGTTTAGTTGGATTTGAACAGGGTTTAGATGGATTTGAACAGGGTTTAGATGGATTTGAACAGGGTTTAGTTGGATTTGAACAGGTTTGGATGGATTTGAACAGGGTTTAGATGGATTAGAACTGTGTTTAGATGGATTTGAAAAGGGTTTGGATGGATTTGAACAGGGTTTAGATGGATTTGAACAGGGTTTAGGTGGATTTGATCTGGGTTGAGATGGATTTGAACAGGGTTTAGATGGATTTGAACAGGGTTTAGATGGATTTGAACAGGGTTTAGATGGATTTGAACAGGTTTTAGATGGATTTGAACTGTGTTTAGATGGATTTGAACAGGGTTTAGTTGGATTTGAACAGGGTTTAGATGGATTAGAACTGTGTTTAGATGGATTTGAACAGGGTTTAGGTGGATTTGAACAGGATTTAGATGGATTTGAACAGGGTTTAGTTGGATTAGAACTGTGTTTAGATGGATTTGAACAGGGTTTAGGTGGATTTGAACAGGGTTTAGGTGGATTTGAACAGGATTTAGATGGATTTGAACAGGGTTTAGTTGGATTAGAACTGTGTTTAGATGGATTTGAACAGGGTTTAGGTGGATTTGAACAGGGTTTAGGTGGATTTGAACTGGGTTTAGATGGATTTGAACAGGGTTTAGGTGGATTTGAACTGGGTTTAGTTGGATTTGAACAGGTTTTAAGTTGGACTATCTTGGATGTGGTCTGTGTTGCTCTGAGCCTTTGTTAAAAGAGAAACAAAGCTAATGTTGAACCTGACTTGTTCTTTTCAGTTTCTGTTTAGTAAACATTTAAAATGGTTCAATTAGCATTAGCTTCAGTCAAGATGAGGCAATTAATGCAATTTACACTTTACAGGTTTGTTAAGAAATTAATTATCATCGTTACAAAATCAAAAAGACATTAAAATACTTTTCATCTCAGCTTCTCGTCGCTGCAGTGGCTCCAGTTCATATTCTGTTATGTTTGTTTTTAAGCCTTGTGTCCAGCTGAGGGCGCTGTGTCAGTGACATAGACATGACTCTTTTCTCTGTTATGACAGTATATATTTAGGGACTTTAATCTTTGAACTCTGCTGCTGTGTTCACTGGTGACCTCTGCTTATGGCCTGGTTCTAAATACTCTGTTGTGTTTGTCCTTAAACTGTCTCCCAATCTTATTTTTATCTAAAATTTAGTCAAAAGCACAATATAAACACACTTACTGTATGTATCATGCAGCCCATTCATAACATTTCCTCAGTTCACCCCGGAAATATACGCTTTCCTTCTGAATTCTGCTGGTCCAAAATGTCAATAAAATGCCATGTACATGCCTCAAATACATCCTCAAGCAGGTATTTTCTGTTTTCTGTAAGTTTTGCCATAGTTTTTATTCAAAAAAGACTTTGAAAGCCCAAACATAGACAAACATAGACTGCTTTGAATCGAGAGCGGTTTGTGGATTATAACTTGATGTAAACAGGACAGCGCTGTTACCAGTTATTTATTTATATACATTTTTCATGAGGTTTAATCCCTTTAAACCAGCCTAAATCAAGAAATACTACAGAAGAAATACTGGCGTGGACATGGTGCTTGTGCTGTGCAACTTCTTTTAAAACTTGTAACTAAAGCAGGATTTCAATTCAATGAACAGAAAAACAAATACAGTTTACTTTAGAACATTTTATTTGGTACAGAATACTACAGTTTCTATTAAAATATATAAACTTATCCAGAGTAAACTCTTTTTTTTAATCTAATAAAACATTCTGATTCTAAACACAAAGACTCTGGGAGGATTCCACATTTAACAAAATGACAGACGTGACATTATTCTGTCCCTGAGCACCTTTACAAAGTATTTAAAGTGTTATTGATAAAGTGATGGAAGCCCTCAGAACAAAAAAAGAACCCAGAGAACTTTAGATTCAAGTCTGAGTTTCTCCAGTGCATTTTAGAAGAAAACATGAATAATACTCAAAGCCTCAGTGGCTCTGGTCGAGAGCGTACCTTACACTGGGAAATGCTGTAGAGTTTTGGCAAATATAGAAAAAAAAACTATAAATGTTGTTATAATATTACAGAAAACAATTACATAATTTTCAGATTCAATAAAGTCTTTCAGATACATGCAGGATAAATGAAGAGGAAGTGTTTAAATATTGATGCTACTGTGGTATGTTCCATCTTTATTGAAACTCTGTCTTTCTTTGTGTTAAATGTATTTTATTTGATCAAGAAACATTAAAATGAGATTTAGGTTTGTTGGTTCAAGAGCTGCCGTGTTGTTTCTGTTTGGCTAAGGTTTAAAACATTGACCAGTTTGTTCTTGTAACACTTTAATATAACAGAAAACTCAATGTGGGTAAAGTGGTCGTTTTTGAACCGGAAGGTAGGTGGTTTGATTCTCACTCTCCCCACAGTTCATACTGTCGTTGTGTCCTTGAGCAAGACACTTAACCCAGCTTGCCTCCAGTGGCTGTAACACTGGTAATGACTGTAGAACAATGTAAGTCTCTTTGGATAAAAGCGTCAGATAAATGAATCATATATATATAAAAATAAAGTAAATACATAGATTTAAAATAAGTAGTTTTTCAGTCAGGAGCAGCTTGAGCCTGTGACTAGTGTCTGTCTTTAGTTCAGTTCAGATAAATGCAGTGCTTTTAATTCATGTTCAGACACAAAATGTCACGTTGTCTTTCTCAGTGATTTCATAATTCATCTCAAACTGGAAACACAAGAACATTACTTTTAGGTTTTAACAATTCATGTTTAAAAGTTCCAAGAGTTAAACCCATTGACAAAAATAAAATGTTTTAAAGAGAGAACAGTAGAGGTCAAAGTGGCAATAAAACAGTCATAAGTCAATTTAAATATGGCTTTTTATGATTGTTCAGTCACTGTTTTATCAATTAAATCCTTTCATCTAAAGATACTTCTTGTTAGTGTGGCGTTCTGGTCATTTGTAACTTTAAAGTTCTTTAAAGTTCCCGTTGAGCTCATTTCTTGCTAAATCCTTGTCATATTTGAGCGTCAGGTGAACCCCCCCCCCCCCCACACACACACACACACACACCCTGTGAAACAGGACGCCCCGGAGAAAACCAACCTGCTTCATTTCAACAGAAAAGATCAACAGAGGACCTTTAAATACAGTTTTTTTTATATAAAACTGATTCTTCTGACATCTCATCATTGAGATTGTTGAGAGGCTCTTCCTCAGTGGCAGGTTGACCTTCATCATGAACAGGTGGTGGTTGCTGGTCATTGAGAGGCTCTTCCTCAGCGGCAGGTTGACCTTCATCATGAACAGGTGGTTGTTGCTGGTCATTGAGAGGCTCTTCCTCAGTCGCAGGTTGACCTTCATCATGAACAGGTGGTTGTTGCTGTTCTGCAGGAAAAACATTGAGAGGCACTTGCGCCTCATGATTCTCATCATCGTTCGTACGAAGACGCTCAGGAGGTCGATCACCTGTGAACAAAATGTATTTGTACAGAAGTAAATAAACTGAAAGATAAATAAATATCTAAATTTAACCTGGACCAGTTTTTATTGATTTAAAGAAGCAAGATTTTACACCATTTTGTCTTTTTTTGGTGAAATTTCATAATCTCTTGAAATAACACACATTAAAATACACTGTTAGTAATAAACGGAGGATAAATGATGAATGTATGATTTATTATTGGTCAGATCTGGTTTAAAATGGTATAAAGACTCAAATGTTGAATGAAAACAGGAACAATGTGGTGAAGCAGTCACATGAAATGATGCATTAGTCTGTAACTGGACTTTTAGAAGGATGTAAAAGTCTGATTGGAGACTTTCTCTTAATCAGAGCCAGATAATGCTGTTCTGTCGACTATTGCAGCTCGTTTACAGCTTCCAGGGAAACAGAGAGAGGCCCGAGAGTGAGTGGCTCCAGAATAAACTCAACGTCTGACAAGATTCAACACGTTTCAAAGGCCAGTGACTGCTGCATGTAAACGCTGTTGTGGGACTGGAGCTGGACTCACTGGAAACAGGTTTGTGGCAGATGGACAAATGAGATCTGTTCTCCAAGAACATAAACTCAAAAGTGCTCACCTCGTCTGCATTTTCTCCTGATGAAAAATGTTACTATTGCAGAGATGATGATGATGATGATGATGACGCAACTGAGAACTATCACACCAATTTCACAAGCACTTAAGCCTTTGGAATCTAGAAGAAACAAGGTCAACAAAGATATTCAGGAAAAAGAAGTGAACGTTTATTCATTTTATTTACTTCAGGAGCTTTTATAGGGCTTTGTTAAACTAAACTTAAACAATACTTTTGTCGATAGATCTTCAATCATTACAAGACTGTTCTCTCCAACATAAAACACAAAAGAGAGACAAACTATTGAAAATCATTGAAGTCTTTAATTCTACATTTATTGGGTTTTATTTCACAAAATGATTAAAACCAGGTAAGTGTTGATGTAACTCTGTTAAAGTGTTGTGTCAGCTCTGGGCTTTTCGAGGCCTGTGGGTTTATAAAAGTGAAATAAAGAGATTCATACCTTTTTTATCCTTATTCTCAGGATCCTCTGCAAAAGAAAAAGAAACACAAGTTTCATGAAACGCTTCAGACTCTGTAAAATACATCTGTAACATTCATGAAACTTCTTAAAAATAAATTTGTTTTAAGCCTGTTTTATGAATATTATTAGAGTTAAACTGTCTTTAATTCTACATTTATTGTCTATAACTCACAAACATGATTGAGTCCATCTCCAGGTCAGTGTTAAAAGTACTCTGGGCTTTAGAGACTCCAGAGTCACTAAAGCAGCAGGTGTGTGAAGTTTATTATTAAAGTGAAATAAAGAGATTTGAAGATGATGATTGTAATATTTCCTGCTCTGAAGTGCTCACTACAGTTCTCCTCCTGAGTTTCTGTAGGAGACACTTCTCTCTGGAAACTTTCAAAACCATATAAATCTTTTCTGAACTTGTTTTGGAGTCTACAATATTACTGAGACAAAGACAGAGGCTTGTTTTTTGGTTGAGAGTGCGTCTGTCGGGCTTCACTGCCTCGACACACCTTCAGGAAGCTCTGCTCTTAAGTCCATATATGGGCATTGACGTCTTACCTTCAGGATCTTTTTCACTTCATCATCAATCCCAGGCTCCACTGAACGACAAAGAAAAAGAAACATTTCATAAAAAGCTTCAGACACTGTCAGTGAAATAGATCTGTTCAAACAGAGTTCTTACCAATAATAAGTGTAACAAGGCCTTTTGTGACATTACTCCCCAGTTTGGGCACAGAGCAGGTGTAAGTCCCTTCATCTTTTTCAGTCACGTTGAAGAGTTTTAGTGAAATGTTTCCATGTTTCATTTCTTGATGGAAAAGCTCAGTGCGACCTTTGAACAAAGAGTGTTGATCATCTGGAATGTCAGAGCCTTTTCTCCTCGTGTGCACAATTTGTTGACCTCGTGTCCATTCCACTTGCAGTTTGGACACATCAGACGGAGGCTCGGTTTCACAAGGTAAAACTACGTCACTGCCTCTTTCTGCTTTAATTGTGTCATTTGAACCCTTCACAATGGAGTCTAAAGAAAAACATGAAAAAATATATATTTGTGAGTGCACAAACTTTAGACCAAAACAAAGACAAAGACAGGAATAAAACTGAGATGTAGAGTTTAAAGAATAGAAGAAGCAGGTCTATTATAAATGTGAACACTAACATTTATGACACGATAAACAAACTGTCCTTCTATGTTATAACGAAGGAGGAAACTATATTTACAGCTTTGTTTTGCATCACTTCAAAGATGGACCAAGGTGTAATCTTATGGCAAACCAGACTTTCTGGCGGCATTTGACATTTGAAGCTCTTCAGACCTGAGAAAGGAATGTCTTTGTTTCAGTATTCTAAAAATGATCGAACCATTCTGAGGTTGAGCAGAGTAACGAATCTACTTCAAAACTAAAGACGATTCTCATGTTACGTGCATCGAAATGTATTAAAGACTGTCATTAAACGTGTAAACCTTCCAATTCTTCATTACAGGCTCCAGAAGAACAACGGAATATAAAGACTTTATTCTGCACTATTTTTACAGCTGGTTGTACAATAAAACAAATTATTACTCTGTTTTCAGGTCAAGCAGCTAATGATCTGTAATATGTATGTGTGGTGTTCACAAACTCGTAAAGACATTTCCTATGCATTTATGATACAATGCAGAAGCAATATGGTTTTTAAAATGTGTATAAGTTCTTTTATTTGGTGGTTAAAAGAGAAGTTTAGTCCGAACCCTAAATTTTCAGTAAACTCCCCTTTTGAACAAACGTGGTAAACACGCTCCCTTTGCGTCCGGTACTAAAGATCACGCAAACTGGAAATCTCTCTCGTAAGCCTCTTGTTTCTTGTTCTGTTGTCTTCTTCATTCTCTCGTAGCTCTTCTTAACTTCGCTGTCTTTTATTTTACCTTTGTAACTTTCAAGTTTTTCTAACCACGCGGCACAAGCCGTGTAAACGTGAATTTTTATCTTTTAAGACTCAACGCAGTGATTTGTTTTGAAAACTTTCACCCAGCTTACAGAACTACGTCAACTTCCTGAGACGGAAGCGAATTTTGTAGTTTTCAACTAAAGACTAGTTCTCTAAAGAAAACTAGTCTTTGTTAAATCCCGCAAAGACAACTTTTTCAGTTCTTCAGCAAACCTTTTTGTTAAAGACTTTGACCTCGACTGCTGGTAAAGGCCTTTTCACTCAAGGACAATCACAGAACGCCACATCTTTCCCTGCGACGGTCTAACCGTAAGCCTTTGGAAAGGTGTACATGTGACATCCCTCTGGTGCTGGGAAACCGTCAGCTGTGGACCCGCGGCTGAACGTTCTGGAGCAGAACTTTGGACCGCCTGTCACCCAAACAGCTGAGCGCCATCACATCAGAGTGAGTTGAACACGTGATACACGAAATTTGGCATTATAAAACCCTGTGTATTGTCCAGTAAAGCCAGCAGAACTTCTTCCCGTCCGCTATACAAATATCCGTAAATAATCCTTTAATTAAACCATCTACCCGTAACCTTAAAGCTCTGTAACCTACCGATGTGAATAGCATAATCCCAGGGTTAAACTCTACTTTACTCCACCAAAAAGTTCTGACCAGTCAATATCATTGACCATGTCAACTGTTATTTTCATGTTAATTCCACTCATTATTTCTCAATAATTGTCCCTTGTTTCATTTGCTTATCATTATCCGTTGTGTTAACCTTGTATAATCTTTAATAAAACCCCAAAAAGACATTAATGTTTTTCTGTTTAATTTAGAATTTTCGAAAACCAGGGTGAATTTACTTCCTTCAAGATTCCCGGAACTATGACTCTGGGTGGTGCCCCTTAACGAGAAGAATATTTTGATATCAAAATATTAATTATTAATTTCCATAATTAAGATTAATATTAATTATTAATTAATAAAACATAAAACTGCATTCACTACAGTACACTACATGTTTTTTGTGAATATGTTTTGTATTTATATGTATTTTTTTTCAACTGTCCTGGACACATTCTTGCACGGCCTGTCCGTCCTGGGAGTGGATCCCTCCTTCTGTGGTTCTCCCTGAGGTTTCTCTTTTTCCCGGCTGTTTTTTTTTTAGTTTTTGCTCACCCTGATGGAGGCTCTAAGGACAGGGGGTGTTGTCTGTTAAGCCCTTTAAGGCGGCTGTTGTTGTGATATTGGGCTATACAAAAATAAATGTCTTGTCTTGTCTTTTCTTGCTATGGAAAACACAAAGAAATGTGACAGAGGCGTTTACAGGAAGAGCAGCTCGTCTGTAAAAGTGAAAAATAAAGATTAAAACTTACCTGGTTCATTGGTTTGGATGAAAAGTGTTTTCACAAAGATGAGACAGAGTATTATCCTCAGTTTTAAACGCGCCATTGAGACGTTCACAAGGTTAAAGACTGTCGTGAAAATCCAGGCGTGTTACTTTTTCACTTTCATTTTTATTTACAGGAAGCCCATATAAGTATATGGGACCTATAAAGAGCTCAAAAGCATCAAACAAACAATCTATCTTTATTTATTTCAGAATCAAAAAGGATCCAAATAAAAAAAAACTAAATGATCAAGAACAAACAAGAGAATCATTTACATTTAGAGTTTATTTAAGCACTTTCTCCAGAGCCTCCAGAGTTCAACAGGTTTTAAACAAAACTGTTTAGATATCTTCAGCACACAAATGAAAAATAATATCTGAATTAATTAGACCACAAACTCATTTTAAACATGAAATGAAATGAAAAACAAGACTAACAGTTCTAACTGTAGGCTCTAATAAAAACTTAACTCAGAGATAAGATTAACTCACACAGTTCATAGTCCACAGTCAGATATTATTATAAATAAAATGTGATAAACATCTGTGTCCAGTGTCTGTGGAGATACTCATTATTTAACTTCAACAGTCTGTCTTTAAATATGTGCGTCAGTAAAAACTAACAGTTCTATAATTGTTCTATAGTAACATTATTACAGCTGTTAAAATACACCAGAAAACAGGAAATTACACCTGTTCTGTTAAAGGTTTTCTGGGTTTTTTCTCACCCACAATAACATTATCATATATCTTTATGTGTGGACCTCTGTGTTTAAATGTGTCTGTTAAATCCTAAGTTCACTCTTCCTTTAAAGCTCTTAACCAAGAATCCCTTCTGGTTACAGCAAGACGTGAGAAGAAGTGCAGGTGGAAACCAAAAGTCCTGGTAGTCCTCCATTTCTCTCTGGCCCCTCCTCTTTTCTCTCTCACATCACCTCAGACCTGTCACTCACTCAGAGCAGAGTCTTTCCAAAACAATATGGTTTTAGAGGTTTATTTATTCCCACTTTATCCATTCTGTTAAATTAATTTAGTGTTAAATAGATACCTCTGAGCCCTGAAGTGTCAGGTGTGAGCTCTGAGCAGCTGACACATGAGACACATGAGACACTTTTTTAGTGTGTTTTAATATTTATATGAAGTCTGTCAGGATGTGTTTTGTACGTGCATGCATTGTTCACCAGGCGGCACCAGTTGTTATACTACAAAGATGGCTGAAACCCAGTGTCTCTGTGTTGTTCACAAAACACAAAAACAAAACAAAGTTGAGTATAAGACTTGCTGTAATTTTGAAGTTTAAGTGAAATGGAAGTCAACAAGACTGTATAGTTGGTTCGATTCCCACTCTCCCCACAGCTCTTACTGTCGTTGTGTCCTTGGGCAAGACACTTAACCCACCTTGCCTCCAGTGACTGTAACACTGGTGATTACTGTAGAACAATGTAAGTCGCTTTGGATAAAAGCGTCAGTGAAATGTGAATGTAACTGTTCCTAAAGTTTGTCCTAGAGTTATTTATAAGAGGTGCTATAAAGCTTTTTCAAATGAAGCATTGTTTGCCTCATTATATTCACGTCATGTCAGTTTACTGTGGTCTGTTTATTGTAATAATAAAATCCTATCCACTGGTTTTTAAATCCAGTTTAGTTTAGGATCTGTGGCGAGGTCACTGGGGAGCAGAGCTCTGAGGTCACAGTCGGTTCAGCAGCACACAACACCCTGTCACAGACTGTCCTCGACAGACAGAGGCTAAAGCATCTGTTGGTCTTGTTGTTGATGTCAACTAATGTTAAATGTATTGTTCTGCAGCCAAAGAACGGTCAAAGAAGTCAAAGCTCTACCGTGTTCACAGATTAGCGCTACATCCCTCGGCTGCAGAGCACAGTTTTGGAAAATTGCCTAAAGTCTCCAGGACGACTTCCAAGAGGACACATGACCCTTTGGTCCCGGGGTTATAACCTACACCTGCAGCTGTCCTGGCTCAGACACAGGTCTGGAGGGGACAGGTGTGTCAGCCACCTGCCCACAGTCCCATCTCTCACAGGAACCATGATGTTTAGGAAACATGCAGCAGTGGAGAAGTTGAGCCTGTTTTGTTATGTAAATGACTACAGACATCGCTTACCACCACCAGTGTGTGACTGTGGAGTGAATCTAATCCATTATTATTATTGTTATTCGTGAAAATAGTCCGCCTGTCTAAGTGTTATTAATAAACTGATGTTGTGTGAAATACAGTTTTTTTCTCTAGCTAGTCGGTACATCTTTGCCCAACATCGCTTGGCTCGCAGTCGACTTCGCTGACCAATGATGTCATATTAAGAATATTGTCTGTAACCTACTCCGTTATGACAGTTATAGATTCTGACGGGTTATTAAGCATTCTTCAAATACTCTGATCAGAGGGAGAGAAAGAAAAGAGGCTGGTTCAGTCAGTTCTCTCTCTCAAAGCTTTATTTTTAGAATAACGCAGTTTATTTACAGTGGCAGTGTGACAAACATGGTCTCGTGTTAGCTATACGTCAGGAAGTTCTGTAGTTAATGGTGCAGCTACCAATCACAGAATACATTCAGAACATGTCGTTTTAAACCGTTCCATGCAGTACCAGAAAGAGAAAGGCATGTTTCTTATGCAACAGAGCAGCGTGTCCTTCTTTGGGACATAGCAATGTACAGTCTTCTAAATGGGTTACGCCTAAATACAACCCTTGAATCTGGACCCACAGTGAGTCAGAGGCAAGAGCTGCATTTCAAAAAATTCTTATAGCATTGTGTTTTTACCTCTTCAAATGTTTTGTTCATTATGTCTGTTTTTAATGTCGCATGCAGCTGTTTTTCATTGTAAATGTCAAATTTTTTTTAGTCCTCAGTCATTGACATGAGCTTTTATTTGATTTAATTTTGTTTAATATTTTACAGTTGAGAATGAAAATACCTTTTTTTTCACACAACACATAATACACACATAATAAACATAAAAAACACAGAAGCAAAGAGAAAGTGCAGTAACAGAAGTCAGCATTGTACCAACAGAGAGTATACGCTTTTAAACATCATTTAGTCTGGGTAATTAATAAAGTCATTTTTCACGTGGGTTTATTCTTCTGAGAGACAGATTGTAATAGTCTTGTTTATCCTCGGCTCGAGCTGCAAAGTCAAGTGAAAGACGTTAATTACTAATGAATAAGGATTTATAAAGAATATTCAGCCCTGTTTCCACTGAAAGGTACAGCAGGTTTAAAAACTAGTTCTTTTTAACTCGAACAAATGTCAACAAAGTTTCAAAATTCAATAATAATTCAATCTAAAATTCTAATTGTTCTAAGCCTCCAACAATAATTATAACTCCAACCTCTAATTGTATATAGATATTTTTTTTCCTCAAAATCTATACTTTTTGTTTTAAGGTATATTTCATTTTACTGTCTTCTTCTGTTTTCTGTCGTGTCTCAGTAGAACAGTGGATAAAACAGCTTTAAGAGACATGAGTTTTAATCTCACTGAGCACATCCATAAACAGGAGGAGGTTTTAAACATGACCGTCACCTGAAGGATTTCCACAGGTGACAGAAATGAATGAGCAGCTCAACTCATCACATTCTGTGTTGAGTCGAGCTGCTCTGGTCACACTTAAAGATACACCTGACACACACCTGTTTTTAATGTCGACTGGACCTTCTTGTTGGAAACAGGGCTCAATAAAATGAAAATGAAAAGAGTTACCCTGAGCCCACTTGCGGTAAACGGAGATGGCGATGAAGAGGATGATGGTGTAGAGGATGAAGAGCAGGATGAAGCACAGCAGTCGGGGCAGAGGTATTTGCTTTGGATTATCAAGAGAAGCGGGCGTGGCCTCAGGATGAGGTCGCTCTGTCAATGTCAATGGTAGTAGAGTTAAAACAAACCTGTTTCAATCCAACTAAAACTGTTTCAAATCCAACTAAAACCTGTTCCAATCCAACTAAAACCAGTTCAAATCCAACTAAAACTGTTTTAACTCCAACTAAAACCTGTTTAAATCCAACTAAAACCTTTTTAACTCCAACTAAAACCTGTTTAAACCCAACTAAAACTTAATGTAATAAAGGGTTGTTACCTTTTACGACCAGGCTGCTCTCCAGCGACTGCTCTGCTGACGGATGTTCACACTTGTAGCGACCCTCGTCGGACTCGGACACTGAAGAGATGACCATTTTTCCGTCAGAGCAATTCCCGATAAAACTGCCGTCTTTGAAGAACTTGGCGGGAAAGTTTGAATTTGCTTTGCGTTCATCTTCTGTTTTATAGGAACACTTCAGGG
>JALDNG010000109.1:1195000-1210617 GCA_024349245.1 Neodontobutis hainanensis
GCTGATGGGTACCGGCAGGCCAAGTGGGCTGCAGCCCGGGTGGTTGTGGAGGCAGAGTGGTTAGCACTCACGACCTCCTTGCTGTGAGGCAGTCAGAGCAAGAAGGTCGTGAGTTCAAAACCCAGCCTACTCAAACATTCTACACCGACAAGACAATTAGGTGACTGTAGGTTTCTTATGGTTATCTGTATTAGTTCATCAGGATGAGGATGACAATGATGTAAAACGGATATTGTTTGCTAGAAGGTGTTTAAGGACTTGTCTTTTGGAACTCATTGTCAGTCTCTTCTTGTGAGTTTCTGAACCTGGTACCGGAATAAAACTTGAATAAACCAATCTAACTGCCTTGCTCAATTTTTGGATTCTCTCTGCTTGACGACAATTTTAAAATTCTGATTCAGTTGATTCAGGGAGCCTGAGTCTACAAATCGCTCAGTCAAATCTTGTAGAGGTTTTATAAAACAGGGCGGTGCTCACATCGAACTACTGTGTTTCTGTTAATATACAGTCTAACACAAAACACCCAGATGTGGCTCAGCTGCAGCGCCCCCTGAGCAGCTCTGAAGAGCCTGTGCGTGAAGTACGAGATGATGTGATAAAAGCCATTGATAAAGACGTGTTGCTGGACCAAGTTTAGTTTGAGATTGCTTTGTTTTTCAAATAAACATCACTTCACAGTGTTTTCCATGAAAAAGTTTGTTTTGCAGATCGTATTGAATTGAATGCTCAATTGTGTAAATAATTACTTAAAATCTTTGAATGATGAAAGTTTGTTGGTATGTTTTGTATTACTTTGGAAAATCCGGATGTTGTGCACGCACAGTTTGTACTTTGATTCTAATCTGATCTGTCCAGATTTATGCTCTTGACTCCGGCGTCTGGAAAAAATAAAACTGCTGTAGGTCAGTGCGGAGCGACCAGAGCAGAGCGGACGCTGTGAATCTCATTGAAAATATCGTTATGTATTTGCAGAGGAGTGCGTGGCGGAGCTGCATGCAGTGGAAATTAGGACCTGCCTGTGTCCCAGAAAACTCTGGGACTGGGGTGAAGCATGGGATTGAACGGTTCACCTTAAATAACTAAGTTTTAATGCTTTTGTTTTCATTTATTTCCTACTGCTTAATTCCATTAGAAGTCACAGGGGACACAGGCATGCCCGTGAGGCAAGAGTGCTAACCACTCTGCCACTTGCACTCACGCTTGAAGCTACTGTGACTTGCTTTATAAGCTTCCAACTTGTTTGTATTAATCCTTCACGTGGCTATTCTGATGAAGACTGCAGAAACATAGCATTTGAAACATGTTGAGAGGTAAAAGCACCTTAAATACTGGTCTGTTATATGAAAAATAAAAGCTAAATAAAACCTGTTAAAATCCATCTAAAGCCTGTACTTATAGAGTGTCGGCCCTTGGAATTTTTTTTTTGTTCTGTTTACATATTTACATATTTCATGCCACCTTTAAAAAAAAAATCTTTGTATCTTAAATTTGTTTACATTCCACTTCATGTTGGATCATGTCTGTTTAGTCTTCCAGCTCAGCTCAGTCTCTCAGTTGTTGACTCAAAACACGGCTGGCTTTCCACGACAGTCTTTAATTGTGTGTATGTCTCAATGGCGCAGTTAAAAAAGAGGATACTACATCTCGTCTTGGTAATAGCAGTCTTCAGCCAAAGTGACGCTCCACGTAAGTTTTATTTTTTATTGTCCGCTTTTACTGACAAGCTGCTCTTCCTGTAATGCGGAGTAAGTCGGATAAGTGATTGTGAGTTTTATGGAAAATGTGTGTATATTTTAAAACAACCCCCTCTCATAAGGTTTCCTGTTAATATAATTAGCTCAGTTTCAAGCTGTGTGTGGCATGTGATGGTCACTCCTGTCGAGTCACTACATCACTACTGCCTTGATATCAGATTTCTCAAAACATATAAAATAGCATTAGCCAATATTTAAATAATGTGTCTATTGAGCACTCACTTGTTCTAGACACCTGGAAGGTAGCCACAGTGACCCCTGTCTTTAAAGAAGGAAATAGCATGATATGAACTACAGAACAATTAGCTTATTGCCAGTGTACTTGAACCAGGATTTTGAGTTAACATCAGCCAGCTCAGTGGCACATGCTCTGAGGGCCCGCCCAGGAATGTTGTCTGGTCCCTCTGCTTTGCGGTGGTTGCATTGTGTACCTGGCCTGTTGAGACAGTTAGTGGAGGGGAGGAGACGTTGAGTGGTCCATGTATGTGTGAGCCTCCTCTCTGCAATGTGGCTGGAGGTCTCATAGTGGGTGTAGAATTTGTTTTGGTCGTCCAGCAGGCTGTCTGTTGAGGTGATGTTGTTGGTGGTGGTTCCCCCGGTGCACCCTTCTAATGGAAAAGAATTGTGTAAATTGCGCTCAGAGACCAGGTAATCAGATCCATTTCAGTTCTTAGGAGTCCAGCCAGCAGTAAAGTCAAAGAGAAATAAGAGAAATTTAGTATGACGAGACGAGACAAAGAAGAATACACCAGAGGCAGGAGAAGCAGGAGGAGTTCTGTAAAGAAAAAGTGTGTTATTTTATGGCTGCTTTTACTGTCAAGGAATGTTGAGTACTTCTGATGATTTTAAAGCCAAGTGTGGCCTTGGAATTGCTCATCTTAATGTCAGAAGTCTTCTCCCTAAATTAGATTTGGTAAAAATCTGGGCTGACACATTGAACACAGATATTCTTGTTTTGTCTGAAACATGGCTGACAAAATCAATCACTGATAAAGACATTTCATTTCGAGGTTACAATGTTTTTCACTGCGTCCGTCCCAGAAAAGACAGTGGTGTCGCACTTTATGTAAGGAACAGATATTTTGTAACTGTTCTGTCATCGTTGTTTATTAGTAAAATTAAATTTCTTGCTTTGAATTTAGAACTTTATGAGGGCCATTCTATCACAATTTTAGGCTGTTACAGACCTCCCTCAGCAACAAATGATGCTTTGTCCTTATTAACTGAACAGCATACAATGTTAAACTTTAACGAGACTCTCCTTGTCGGGATTTTAATCTGGATTGGCTGACATCTGTTTCTGATCATTTTAAAGGAATTTGTGATTCTTTTAATCTCACACATCTGATCAGTAATCCAACACCAAATCTCGCCAAATCTTAAACAGCCAACAAACTCTTCCATCCTTGATCTAATTTTAACAAATGTCCCACATAAATATACTGCTATTGGGATATTTGCCAATGATTTAAGCGACCATTGTGTTATCGCCACTGTTAGACAAAAATTACAGTGAGCTGTCTGAGATGATGCTTGGGCAAAGGCGAGAAAAACAAAGTCTCAGGTTGACTGGCTGAGTTTTAGACGACTCATAAATCGCTGTAATTCCCTTATTAAGAAGAGTAAATATGAATATTACTAAAACCACAAGTAATCTAAATACCCCAAAGAAAATTTTGAAAGTTATAAACACGGGAAACATACAGACAAACTCCCAACATGCACAGTAAAATATTCACTTATTCTCAGATAATTCTGAAATACTAAATTGCTTAAACAAACATTTTGTTTCATCAGGTTGTCTATATGAGATATTACATCCCAACACAAAAACCTTAACTGAACAAAAAGCTCATTCATCGCCCTCTCTTTAACCTCCCTCCATCGGCTCGTTTGTTTTCAGACGAGTGACTGAGGCAGAGGTCTCAAGCAGCTGGAAACAGACACATCTGCAGATCCAGATAATCTTGATCCTTTTATTCTTAAAATGTCAAAAGATTTTATAACTGAACCCCTGACAGATCTTTTTAACCTTAGTCTTTCAAACAAAGTCATCCCTGTTTTCTGCTTTTGTTCTTCTCTGAAAGGAGAGGACTCGGACGATCTTAATAACTACAGACTAATATCAAAGTTATGTTTCCTGGCAAAGGTCTTTGAGAAAATTGTTGTTTAAAAAATGTATTGAGGTTTTTAAAATTTTATCAAACAATCACTCTGGTTTCAGAAAACTACCCAGTCTAATAACTGCTGCAGGTAAAGTACTTAATGATATCTTTGAGGCTCTTGATTGTAAAAGGTTCTGTACAGTGCTGTTTTTTGATTTGTCAAAGACCTTTGACAACGTCGATCATGTCTCTTCTTAAATCTTCTTCATAAAAGTGGTCTGACACTGCTGTTGGCTGGTTCTCTAACTCTCTGTCAGGTAGAACTCAGTGTGTACACCTTGTTGGCCTGTCTTCCTCCTTTCTTTCAGTAACTAAAGGAGTACCCCACTTTTATGCTGATGACAGTTATTTATTGTTCCTCTCCTTCAGTGGAACAAGCCTTTGATTTCTCACAGTCTGCGTTTGATGTTGTTCAGTCTCGTCTAAATCAGCTGAGGTTGTGTTAAATGCAGACAAATCTAAAGTTATGGATTTCTCAAATAGAAAACAGCTACCCTCTCAGCTCCCTGAAATAAAAACTGATGAAAAAGATATACAAATGGTCTCTTCTTAACTTAAGTATTTAGGTTTTGTTATTGATGAAAATCTGTCCTTCAAGCAACACATTGAGCATCTTATACATAAACTGAAGCTAAAGCTCAGTTTTCTTTTCAGAAACAAATCCTGTTTCTCTGTTTTTACCAGGAAACATTTAATTTCTGCATTTTTTTTACCTTTATTGGATTACAACGATCTCATTTTTATGAATGCATCTGTCTTTTAAAAAGCTGGACTCTGTTTATCATTGTGCTTTACGTTTTATGACTGGTTGTGGAAATCGTGTTCATTGTACATTGTGTGCTGCAGCTGAGTTCCCGTCTCTGTTTGTTCGCAGGTCTCATTTGCTGACTTTCATTTATAAATGTATTCTTGGGCTCCTCCCTTCTTACCTCTGCTCATACATGTGTAAAAAACAACAACAGTGAGCTCTGTGTTCTCAGAAAAACACACTGATGGTGGTTAGAGTCAGAACGGAGTTGGGTAAGGCAGCATTTCAGTCGCTGCCCCCTGTGGTGCTTGGAATGAACTGCAAAAGCACCTAAATCTATCTAAACATGTGACTTTAGGAGAATTTAAATCTATTTTAAAGAAGCGATAACTAAATGAGTATGGAAAATGTAACTGTTTTTAAACTTGTACACATTGACTTTGATTTTGAAATTTTTGATTGTAAATATTATTATTTGTATTATTATTTTGTGATGTAAACTTCACAATAATGTCAAATAACCGGGCCTGTGCCTCTGCTTGAATCTTCTTCTGGCTGGAGCCTGCTTCATCATCTCGGGCCTGTGCTACTGCTGGGACCTGCTTCACCACCTTGTATTTAGAGTTAAAGGTCTCCACATTCCCTGGTTTTCCTGGGATCTGTCTGAACTTTTGAAGATAAAGGATTATGCTTGGGCTGAGGCGAGAAAAACAAAGTACTGGCTGGAGATTTGCAATGACTCAGAAAGCGCTGCACCCGCCTGTTACAAAGTAAAAATGTAAATATTAGTTGTCTAAAATAACAAGTTTACAAGTTCCAAAAGATTCTGAGGAGTTTTCCAAGACTCTAGTCTTTGCTCTGGAGTAGCCTCCTCCAAAGGAAGCATCCTGGCATTTGGTAAATGGCATTTATTTCCCAAAGAAATGGCTGCCTCTTCACAGGCTCATTACGACCACAGCCACAAATGTATCAAAAAACAAACTGATAACTTGTTGGCATTCATGTCTAGATAATACTCAACAAATTTGGGGCCTTTTAGATTAAAACACATTGAGTTTAATCTTTTGATGCGAGGGGTGGTCTAGGTGGTCGCGCCTTTCACCCCACATGGCGGACTTCCTGTTGAGTTTAGGCTGTGGCTGTCATAGACTTTTCTGTTTGCCCTGAGGTCTCCTATGGATGTACCAAGTTTCATTTTTCTACGTTGGAAAAAATTACTTTCACTTTCCATAGGCCCAATGTATTTTGACTTTTCTAGGGGTCGCCACTGAGTCATTTTTCATATTTTTTTTCCGGGCACTTCAAATACATAAATTTTTCGCCGTCCTTGAACTTTGGGCCCAATAAAAATTACTTTTTGCGCATGTTCACTGGGTCAAATTGAGGATAATTTCAGAGAAAAATAAAAAGAACAAAAAAAATAGATAAATAACTTGCGCAAAGACAATAGGCCCTAAAAACAATAGGCCTAATAAATCAGTTTTATTCCTGTCTTGGTGTTTGTTTTGTTTAAGTCTAAAGTTTGTGCACTCAGAAATATTTTTTATTTTCACTGTTTTTCTTCAGAATACATTGTGAAGACTTCTCATGACACAATTAAAGCAGAAAGAGGCAGTGACGTCATTTTACCTTGTGAAACCGAGCCTCCGTCTGATGTGTCCATAATGTTAGTGGAATGGAAACGAGGTCCACAACATGTTCACACGATTAGAAAAGGCTCTGACATTCCAGAAGAACAAGACCCTTTGTTCAAAAATCGCACTCAGCTTTCCTCTAAAGAAATGAAACATGGAAACATTTCACTAAAACTCTTCCACGTGACCGAAGAAGATGAAGGGAATTACACCTGCTGTGTGCCCAAACTGGGAAGAAAAGTCACAAAAGGCCACGTGACACTTATTATTGGTAAGAACTATTCTGTTTGAACAGATCTATTTTACTGACAGTGTGTGCATGTTTTCACGAGACTCATGTTTCTTTTCTTGTTCAGAGGAGCTTGAGAATGAGGATAAGAAAGGTAAGAAAATCATATTTTTTAATTTTACATTTATAAACCTACAGGCCTTAAAAAGCCCAGATCTGACAGTTTACATGGATATTAACACTTTGTATAATTTTTTTCTCACCAGTATGTCGGATAGAACAGTCTTGTAATGATTGGAGATCTATCGACAAAACAAATGTTTAAGTTTAGTTTAACAAAGCCCTGTAATAAAAAAATATACGTACACCTCTTTTTCCTGACTTTGTTTGTTGATCTTGTTTCTACTAGATTCCAAAGGCTTAAGTCCTGGTGGAATTGCTGGGATAGTTATTATCATCATCATCATCATCATCATCTCTGCAATAGTAACATTTTTCATCAGGAGAAAATGCAGACGAGGTGAGCACTTTTGAGTTTATGTTCTTGGAGAACAGATCTCATTTATCCATCTGCCACAAACCTGTTTCCAGTGAGTCCAGCTCCAGTCCCACAACAGCGTTTACATGCAGCAGTCACTGGCCTTTGAAACGTGTTGAATCTTGTCAGACGTTGAGTTTATTCTGGAGCCACTCACTCTCGGGCCTCTCTCTGTTTCCCTGGAAGCTGTAAACGAGCTGCAATAGTCGACAGAACAGCATTATCTGGCTCTGATTAAGAGAAAGTCTCCAATCAGACTTTTACATCCTTCTAAAAGTCCAGTTACAGACTAATGCATCATTTCATGTGACTGCTTCACCACATTGTTCCTGTTTTCATTCAACATTTGAGTCTTTATACCATTTTAAACCAGATCTGACCAATAATAAATCATACATTCATCATTTATCCTCCTTCTTTAACAGAGCTCAGTAAATCTTAAAAGTGTTATTTTTGATCATTTATTATAATAACTACACAGTATTAAACATTAGTTAAGTTACTTGGAACAATAAGTGATAAACATTGGTTTAAATGTTTTATTTGGAATAATAACCTCATGTTTAGTGAAATACAGAGTCTAAAAATGTTTATTCATGACGTCATCATTAAGTAAGTAAGTAAAAGTTTATTTATATAGCACCTTGCACAGACAATAGTCACAAAGTGCTTCACATGCAGCCATTTTTCAGGCGCTGTGAACTTCAGGAAAATGAAACACCATTTTACAGACATAACATAAAGAGTCGCAACTACAGCTGCCGTTACAACATACGTAACATAAATAGACAGACATCAGACAACAACAGGATAACAGCACACGTGGTCACATGATGGGATTTTTTCTTTTTTAGCAAGTAGAGTAAAGAGTCAGACATATGTCAAATGGCAGACGGTTTGGGCTGATGATAGGATAGTAAGATGGGAGGGAGAAGGGAGGGAAGGGAGACAAAAATTTGTAATTTATTTATTTTGATCTTTGGTAATTTATCCGGATCATAATCAGTCAGTTCTGGTTCTTAGCGTCAAGTGTATGTGTTCATTTTGTGAAGTCCATGGTCAGGATCATAATACCCTGTAGCAGCTCACCGTTCTGTTTCTAGATGTTGTCCACTCTTCTCTGGATGTAACCCCTTCATGCAGCTTAACGGATATGAAGGGGTGAAGTTAATGCTTTACTACTATTAGTGTGTTATTTTAATGATTTTAAATTGAAGTTGAAATTTCACCAAGGATGGTGGAAAATGTTTTCAATGTTTTTTTGTTTTTTTTCATTTTCTACTTAAAAAAGTGTTAAGTAAAAGCAGCCATTTTGCGCCTACGGCCTCTCCGACCATCACCACATACTTTCACTGAACATTGTTACACATTCATACGAGGCAAGGTGGGTTAAGACTCTTGCCCAAGGACACAACGACAGTATGAACTGTGGGGAGAGCGGGAATCAATCAAAACTGGTTTAGGGTTCGTTTAGATTTTTATTTGTCTTTAAAACATGGTCATTTATTTATGTAAAAATATATTTGTCCACAGGTGATTGACCAAATGCTGATGCAGACCAGCTGACCAATCAGCAACAACCACCTGTTCATGAGGAAGTTCAACCTGCCAATGAGTGGCAAGTGCCTCTCAACAATATCAATGATGTGATGTGGCCTGAGGAGCCCGTCCTTCTAAGGGCCCCTGCTTCGTGTTAACCTTTATCCCAGTTCCTCTGTGAACTCTAAAGCCCTATTGACACATCCACTGAGACCTGGGCTGCACCAGTGGCACCTGTGTGTGTTTGACCTGACGCTCTAATATGAAAAGGATTTAGAAAGAAATGAGCTCAACATGACCAGAACGCCACATTAACAAGAAGGATCTTTAGATGGAAGGATTTTACATTTTTAATTGTGAAAACATTAACTGAACAATTATAAAAAAATACATATTTAAATTGACTTATGATTGTTTTATTGCCATTTTGGCTTCTACTGTTCCTTCTTTAAAACATTTTTCATTTTATATTTGCCAAGGGATTAAGCTCCTGGAACTGCAAGAATTGTTAAAAGCTAAAAGTAATGTTCTTGTGTTTCCAGTTTGAGATGAATTATGAAATCACTGAGAAAGACAACGTGACATTTTGTGTCTGAACATGAATTAAAAGCACTGCATTTATCTGAACTGAACTAAACACAGACACTAGTCACAGGCTCAAGCTGCTCCTGACTGGACTCTGAACAAACTAACAAGCTACTGAAAACTCTATTTGATGCATATTCTTCTTGGAAATGTATTTTATTCTGATAAATTTCTGTGAAACATTGTTTTTGAGTTTGCGTCATAAACACTTTCAGCATGTTTCCTTTTTTAATAAAGTGTTAAAAGAACGAACTAGTCAATGCTTAAAAACTGATGCATTTTAAATGAGCCAAACTCTACAGAAACATGGATTTACAAACCGAAAGCTTATTTTGATGTTTCTTGATCCTCACACTGGAGCAGGGTCCAGGGGCAGAGGTTTGGTCCACCCTAGGAGGATATACAATTACCGTCTTGGGCAGAGCTTGGTGCTCCTACCACCAACAATCATGGTCATTATAGGACTACAGATGGAAATTAGCTGTTAAACTGCTCTGTATATCTGCTCTGGTAAATATATATTATTTGCTGTTTTAAAGAAATAAATTAATTCAATCAATATAAATTTCAAATTTATCCTTGTAAGTTTTTACAGTCGAGAGTGCTATAAGGACAGACAGAATTTAGGCTAAATGTAAAAGATTAACTTAATCTGCTGAAAGATTAGAAAAAGTATTTACCCCTTGAATGTTTAAATCAATCGTGGTCAATAAAAGTTGGAGAAAAAAACACCTCATTAATGTCAAAGTGAAAACAGGTTTCTACAAAGTAATGTTGATTAAATACAAATATGTAAGGTTAAATCAGTGTTTGCATTAATATTAACCCCTTTAAAATGACTGACCTAATCCAACAGAAGTCCAGATATTTGGCAGTAGTCGTTCCTCAGTTTGTGAAATGGGGATCATCTGAGTGCAGGGAATGTGTCTCAAGTGATTGTAGTTTAAAGACACTTTACTGGAAGGTCCAGTCCCTTGTTACTCAGTGTTCCTGACTAACATTACACCATGAAGACAAAAGAACACTCATCGACTCAGAGAACAGGTCAGCACAAGACACACAAGTCAAATATCAGGGATGGATGCAGAAATCTCCAAGGAGCTGAACATCCCCCACAGTTCAGTGAAATCCATCATCAAGAAATGGAAGGAACATGGCACAAAATGTAAATGGAAGTGTTCTCCCGGCTATTTTGGTACGAGTGTTGGAACTATAACTACGAGAATAAAAACTATAAAACGATATAAAGTTTGCCTGTTTAATTCCACTCAGAAAAAGGTCTCTGGTTAACTCAATCCCCTAAAAGTCATAACCTTTGGCCACACCTCACACAGGAGGGGGCACTTCCTGCCACAGGGTTAGGGTTATCAGTACGTTTCCACTATGTGTCCAGCCAGCGGTGACCAGCTGCTTCTATCACGTGGACCCCATCATACACTGTCCTCTTCTTTCAGGGGTGTGGGCGCAACAAGATCATCCTCCTCCAGCAGTGGTGCCTTCTCCTGCAGAGCCTTTCCTTCAATCATAGTTATTAGTTGGACGCTTGCACATTTTGAGTTTACTCGCTTCATTTGCGTGTAAAATTTACTTCACACCGACGCAAATTCACGTCATGGGAGGGGTTTCTGCCAGTGCGGGCTGTCTTCCGGTCTCGTTTCTCATTAATACCACACACTAGATTGAGGGAGATTATCAGTGGTATTGTATCTCTTTCATTTTCTAATAATTGCTCCCACAGTTGATTTTTTCACACCAAGCTGCTTACCTTTTGCAGATACCGTCTTTCCAGCCTGGGGCAGGTCTACAGTTTTGTTTCTGGTGTCCTTTGACAGTTCTTTGGTCTTGGCCATAGTAGCGTTTCGAGTCTGAGGTTGTGGAGAGGTGTCTTTTATAGAGTCTATAGAGTCTTTTATACTGATAACAACAGTGGAGTGGAGCCTCTTAAAGAAGACGTTACAGGTCTGTGAGAGCCAGAAATCTTGCTCAAATGATGAAAACTCCCCAAGTGAAAGTTTCTGAATAAGAATATTATCCCTACAAAAGGCACATACACCCCACCCTTTTTGTTTTCCTGTATGTCTGTTAATCTGTGGAGGTTCTCAGTCATCCAGGTCATCTTGTAGAAAAGATTAAAGTAAAAGCATCTGGGCTCAGTTTTCAAGGTGAAGATGTTTTGTCTCTAATTCTAAGTCTAATTAAGAAACTTTATCAATTCTGAGTTCACCTTTAAGAGAGCTGAGCTTATATCTCTAGAGGGAGGAGTTTAACCTGAAACTAAACCTGATTGGACCAGGCTGTTCTGTTTTCACCGTCGTTAGCTATGAAAGGGAAGTGTGACTCCTGATGTGAGAGTCATTAAGGCTCAGGAGAGTTATTAGTTACACTGCTCCATTCAGGTGTTGTTGACTTTTTAGGTTTCAGAACTCAGGTCCTCAGGCCCAAAGCTGCTGGGATAGGCTCCAGTCACCCGACCCCTAACGGGACAAAGCGGTAGAAAATGAATGAATGAAAAGAATTAGAATCTTCTAGACTTAGACTCTCAAAAGATCCTCGATAGAGTTTTCAGAGCTGCTGCTGTCACATGTTCTGTGTGAACCATCCCACAGGGGTTCTCTTTTCAAACTCTAGAGGGCACTATTGAGCCTATTGTGTAAATGTAAATCTAAATGTGTTCAGGGAGTCATTAAGTGAATATCATTTGGACAATTTCTATAAGTTTTGAAGATCCCTCAATTACGAGAACAAGTTAAAATAGTGTGTGTTCCAGTTTAACCAAAGATAGAGACATAACTGTGCCTAAATTCTTAGGGTCAAAAACAGTCCTCTAGGTGGCGCTGCATCACTGAGAGGCTCAGGACACAATAAATCTTAAATCTTGCTTGATTCTGTTTAAAAGCAAAATGCAGCTTCACTGTGAGTAAAGCCTCTCATATATTTCACACAAACTGGGCCATGAGAATAGTTCAGGTCATGTGACTCATTGGGCACCGACAGAAGAGGAGGAGGAGTTTATTTGAATAAAAGCTGATGCAGAGAATAAAGAGTGACCGAGACGAGAAGCTGAGCGTCCTCTGTGAGTACTGCCTCTGATCTACTGCTTTATTTATTTGAACAAAAAATAGAGAGGCCTTTGGACCAAAGACACTTCTTTAGAGACATTTATCTGCAGCTGATGACCTTTAAAACTAGATTCTGTGGGGTCTGTTCTTATTGTTCTGTGCACACAGTTTCCTGTTTCTGGTTTAAACTAGACTCCAGGTTGTAGGGGGCTTTTACAGCAGACACACCTTTAAAAGCACATATAAAATACAAAAGAAAAGTTCAGTTTGTGAGAGGTGTGAACCTGAAACTAGCGTTTCACAAACACAGCTCAAAGTGAAGGAGATCAGGACGATATTAAAGAATCCATCCAGAAGAACCTCTGTTTTTCTATCTTTAAACCACATCAAACAGATCTTCACTAAATGTTAAAGATATGGATATTTAACAGCACTAAACCTGATCATTGGACGATCTCAGGTGTTTTTACTCGACTGCTGCTTTTAGGTCTGTTTTCTTCATTTAAACTCTTTTTTAAAACCCTTTCACATCAAGGCCTGGGGACAACACTCTGTTTTTTATCTCATGTGTAATTATGGTTTATTAAAATGACATTGTCCTGTTTTAAATAAACTAATATCATTTTATTTCTGGGGAAAGTAAACAGTAAAAGTCTAAAGAACTGAAGGAGCCACGTACACAACACGACACATGAGTTAAACTTGTTTCTAAAGCTGTGTCAAACTCAAAACAATTACATTTATATCACATTTATGAGATGTGTGTGTATTATTCTCTAGAAGGAAGTGTTCTGGGTCGGTTTGAGTTTTTAGTTTGAGTCTCACTGAATAAACCTGAAGCAGAGTCTTCAGCTGAAAGAACGAGGCCCTGAACCGGAGTCGTGTGTTTGTTTCAGCCTCTGAGCCTCTCTGAAGACATGAGGTGTGTGTTTGTCGCTGTGACCTCGCTGCTGCTCTGCTCCGCTCTCCGAGGTCAGTCCAACACCCGTCTGAGGTCATGAATATTACACTGTATTCAGCTTTAATTTCACTGAGAACCAAATCAGACAGAGTCCTGAGGCGACAGTGAGGGCCCAAACAAACAAAGCACACTTAAACAGAATCCTTTTGTCTAACCTCTTCACCTTTGTGACCCCTTCACCTCTGTGACCCCTTCACCTCTGAGACCCCTTCACCTCTATGACCCCTTCACCTCTATGACCCCTTCACCTCTGAGACCCCTTCACCTCTATGACCCCTTCACCTCTGTGACTCAGGTGCCTTCAATCAGTCAGGGTCATGGTCAGGGTCATGGTTGGGGTCATGATCAGGATCATAGTCAAGGTCATGGTCAGTGTCAGGGTCAGGGTCATGGTCAGGATCATGGTCATGGTAAGGGTCATGGTCATGGTTGGGGTCATGATCAGGATCATAGTAAAGGTCATGGTCAGTGTCAGGGTCAGGGTCATGGTCAGGATCATGGTCAGGGTCATGGTCAGGATCATGGTCAGGATCATGGTCATGGTAAGGGTCATGGTAAGGGTCATGGTCATGGTCAGGGTCATGGTCGGGGTCATGGTCATGGTAAAGGTCATGGTCGGGGTCATGGTCGGGGTCATGGTTATGAGGGTCGTCTGAAGAGGCCTGACTCAGACTCTCTCATGTCACATGACGTGTTTTGTCTGTTACAGCGTCAGTGCGAGTGACTCCAGCCCGGTCAGAGTTCACAGAAGGAGGTCATGTGTTCCTGGACTGTGAGGACCGAGACTGGACTGTGAGGAGGAACACTTCTGCTCAAACCAGGGCCCGCTGTGGAGTCGACTGGGGGGCAATCAAAGGGATTTCGTGTCACATTTTTACACTGGCAGCCCGGGACAGTGGGTGGTACTGGTGTGAGTCCAGAGAGGGACGGGCCTCTGACAGAGTCGACATCAGGGTCAAAGGTCAGAAGTGAATACACTGGACTATGCTTATGTGAGATGAATCTAACTCTGAAAACATCTTCGTCTTTGTTTTAATCTTCCACTAAAATGATTGAGACAATAATGTGTTTAGTGCGTAACCACGGCAACGAAGAGTGCATTAATCTGATGTGTTTGTTCTGTTTTAGACAAACACAAAACTACCACACCTCGACATTTCACTTCTTCTTCTTCTGCTGCTGTCGCTGCTGCTCCCACGTCTCCTCCATCTTCCTCCTCCTCTTCTCCTCTCGTCCCGTTGGTGTGGTCCGCCATCGGCCTGGTTCTGCTGGTTCTGGTGGTTCTGGTGGTTCTGGTGGTTCTGGTGGTTCTGTTGGTGAAATGGAGATGCAAGAAAACTACAGGTCAGTCTTACATTAGTTTATTAACATGTAGTTCCACTGATGACCACTAGAAGCTCCTACTGATTTAGACCTGATTTAGACCTGGTTTAGACCTGGTTTAGTCCTGGTATAGACCTGGTTTAGACCTGGTTTTGACTGACATTAATATTTAAATATTCTTTCTATTCTTTCTTAAATATGTCAAACATATATTTGACACTTGTGTTTAATGAGGGTATTTCCTGTTTGTTTCCTGCAAGTGCAGTTGGAGATGTTCAGAAACAGACTTGTTGACCACAGAGCTACAAACCAGTCGGACTGATGTTTATCAGAGAAACCACAGTCATCGTTGTTTTCCACTGTTGATCAGCCTCTGTGATTTCAGGCTGTTCTTACTTTAGCTTCAACTGAAGGTCACACATAAGACTTCCTCTTCACAAAGACACGTCCAAGAAGATTAGCTTTTAGACTTGGTTTAGACCTGGATTAGACCTGGTTTAGATCCGGTTTAGACCTGGTTTAGACCTGGTTTAGACCTGGTTCAGCAGAGACCGAGCAGGATCAGGATCTGCTGATGAGTCAACAGTGAGGTTTAGACCTGGTTTAGACCTGGTTTAGACCTGGTTTAGACCTGGTTCAACAGATGACAGAGGTTGGGGTCATACACAGGCTCGTATTCGTCGAGAAGTTCACTAATAAAAGATGACACCTGCAGAAGCAATCTTTTCTAGAACCTTAGACATAAAAGGTAGAGATGGGCTCATAGCTTTATCGACTCCATTTGACAAGAAAGAATCAGACGTTTCTGTAAATGAGAAAAGTAGTGTGTCATTAAAGCACCCAGTGGCTTTCAGGTGAGACCCCACCTGTGTCAGTAAAGAGGGGGGACATGTTTAAAGAGGGTGTTTGATGGGAGTACTGAAGCTGGTAACAGGCTGGGAGCTCTGATGTGAGAGATCTTAGTCTTTAAAGATCTCAGGTGAAGCCTTGAGTACAGCACGAAGGGGTAAAGGAGAATTAGGCCTCCGCTTTATGTGTTCTCTTTATTTGAAAATATTTATTGGCGTAACCTTTGGTATAGA